>BJBW01008433.1:0-89131 GCA_004320125.1 Scolopax mira | reverse complement strand
GTGGTTGAGGCCCCTTCCCTGGAGACATTCAAGGTGAGGCTCGACAAGGCCCTGGGCAACCTGGTCTAGTTGGGGGTGTCCCTGTGACTGCAGGGGGGTCGGACTAGATGACCTTTGAAGGTCCCTTCCAGCCCAGATGATTCTATAATTCTATAACTGGAGTTAAGTAGCTGGGGATAAAGTCTCTGAGTACATCTTGTCTGTGAGTTAAAGGAAATTTTTTAGCTGTGGAGATCTGGGACAGACTTCCAGCAGAAGAAAGGTATGTTATCAAGATGGAAGTTATTTTTATGACAGAGCTGGAGCTGAAAGAATGAAAAAAGTCAGACAAAACGAGACACCAGATAGTGGAAGATGGTTTTGAGGGAATTAGGGAAGTTAATTTCTAGAGATAACATTTGAAGAACATTGCATTAAAGACATTTTACCAGCTAAACACTTAAATAATAGTTAGTTGGTATAAAGCAGCATAATTAATTCCATAATTCCAGCTACGGGATGGCTGGAATATGCAAAGAAGAGAAGTCTCAGGCATCAGTGATGTTATATGTGTCACTAAATTGCTGTGGCTTAACTTTTCTCGATCTAAATACACATCAGCCATCATATTTTTGCAGTGGTTTCATAAGAATGGAGAAAACTGACATTCCCTTACTGAAAATCAGACTTGTACATTTCCAGAGGCCTGTCATTTTTCAGGAACAATGAGAAACTAATACCTGTTATATGAAAATAGGCTGGACCCTAAAAGATAAAATCCATGGCTAGGGATTTGCTGGATGAGATGGAGCATAACACCACGTGATGAAACCACCTTGCATAACAAACTGTCTTATCCGAGTAACGGGAAACAGGTTTGAACTTGGTATACTTTTACTCTTAATTAGAAAAATATGAAGCCACTAGAGAAGTACACAGTTGGGTTTACCTTGGGCCAGTTTAATTTCCTGTCCCCATTTCTCTTCTGAAGGCAGACAACTAATAAATATCCTGCTCTAAAAAAAAAAATAAAATAAAGGAAAGCAAAAGGAAAGAAAACATACCATTAATTTGCCCACATTATTGCTTGAAGCTGTGGAAGTCAGTCAGCTAAACATGTAAATGAGAAAAAAGCTCCCATTCTCATAGTTCCCATCTCCTGCCTGATGTTGAGAAATGGAAGCAATACAACTGCTACCCATTACTTGAGACAAAAAAGCAGACGTTTGTCTCAACAAGTTACTCTCACGGTCATGACTACTCAGATATTAAGTCAGTCAACCACAGCAGCATTAAGGCAATTCTGACTCAGATCCTCTCGCAAAAAGACTCTTTCCAAAGAAATGACATCTGTCATATGGTAAGGGACCTCAGGAGGTCTCTAGTCCAATCCCTTGCTCAGTGCAGAATTGGCACTGAATTCAAACAGGTTGCCTAGGAGCAGCAGTAGCATTACCAGATAAAGCTAATCTTTGCATGAGGAATGGGTATTGTACCTCATGCCCAAGCCCAGTAATGCAAAGCAGAGGGATTCAGCATCCCCAAGTGCTTCCTTAGCTTCCAACCAGTTGCAGTGTTCTGAATGAGATGCAATTTCTAGAAATCAACTGAATTCCAGTGGGTTTTCCTTCCACAAACTTGTTCAGATTCACAGTGAATTTGGGTAAAAGTATTAATGTTGGGATTCAGCTCATGGAAGGATACACCTCATTTGGGGTGTCCACATCTAGACTTCTGCTTGTCATCTGGGTGCTATTACAAGCACCCTCTCTCAAGGAAGAATTATTCAGTGCAATGTAACGCAGCCAAGAGTGATTCAGCTGACCAGATATATGTGTCTACATATAACTCTCGGCTCTTGCCAATGATGTAACCCATTTCTTGGGTATGTTTCTGGTGCTTATGTCAAAATAGTGAATTAGAATGAAATTTAGTGGAACAATTCATGTGAATAAAAAAGAAGAGATTTGGATTGACTTCTGTTGTATGGGAAACTGTATTGGTAATGAATGGGGGCTGATGTATTTCTTTTTAATCCTTTAGAGCATATTTGTCTCCTTAAAGCACTGAACTCATTCTTCAAGCCTCACAAGTCTGAAGCATGAAAAGGTCAGGGAGTTGCTGTGCTGTTCCCTGCCCTCTGATATTTTATCTGTTTCATTACTGGGTGTCACCTAAAATGCAGAAGATGCGAGAGTTACTGGACTGAGACGAGGTCAGAGATTTCCCCTCAGATACATCAAGGGCAAATACAGTGTCAGGCCACTTAACCTGCCCACACACCTTGTTGTGACCACCAACACAGGGAAGAAAGTCATTGCAATGTGGGTACAGGCCACTGGAAAAGGACCCCTTCACTCCAGCACTCCATAGAGGTCTCTTATATTTCAAGGCATTATTCTATCCATTTTAGAACCCGAGATATGGTCACCTCATATTCTGGATATTCTTGGTAGCAGAAGGCTAAATATTAAGCCCAGTGGTTGATTCTTGCCTTTGTGTAAATTGACAGCCTCTGGTAGTGAGGACTCTGCAAAGTATACTACTATTTGCTGCTAGATTTGGATTAAGCTTTAAACAGTACTCACCTTACTAAAGGCTCAAGCTTCTGGAGTCATGTAGTCTGCAAAAATTCAAGCTTTCCTTAAAATCCTGAATAAAGTCTAGAAAATGCAATGAAAGTGTAACCAAGTCACGGTGGTTATGCCATCCTGGTTCTGTCAAGAGCTCAAACGAGCAGATTCAAAAAGGGCAAAATGTTTTATATTGCATTGGTAGCTGGGTGACTCCTGCAAATCAACTGTGACCAAGGATTATATAAACATAAACACAAACACATATATTTTATAGAATATATCAATTTGGAAGGGACCCATGAAAAGATATTATATGTGTACCTTTGAAGGTGATAATAAGAAATACACCTTCCTACTACCCATGATACGCTTTGGCTGGATGTGGTTAGGATCATACCCAGGGAAGTGGTTGGCACCATCCCTGGAGGTGTTCAAAAGACAGATCAACGTGGTCCTCAGGAATATGGTTTAGTAATTTTTATTTCTTATTTATTTTTTTGTCAGAGTTAGGTTGATGGTTGGACTGGGTGATCTTTAAGGTCCCTTCCAACCTAGACAATTCTATGATTCTATTAAGACTCATGTCGTTCCACATGTTTCTGTATTCTGGTGGGTCCAGGCTGCTGCCATAGTCACACTATAGCTATGTCAAGTAGGCAAATAACAAATGTCTGTGATACAATGCTTATATACTGCAGATCACAGACCACAGTAAAGGAGAACATCCAATATTTGCCTCTGTTTGCCTCATTTTTGGAACATGGCCCAGAGTCCTTGCTCTCACAGTGGAATCTTATGGCCCTGGCAGGCTGCGTAAAATTACATGCTAGAGGAAAGCAAAAGGTTTCCTATGATATTTCCAGGTTTTCTTTGATTCCACACAGCCCATCAATAAGTCTTGATTAGCAGGGAGAATGACCTCAAGTCACGTCAGCTGTAGGATGTGTTTTCCTGGAGGGAAAGGAAGAATATGATTTCCGCCTCTTAAAGATAAGAATTATCACAGGTCTTAAAGGCATAATTTTTCTCTTATTGTCCTTTTTCTTTAGTAGAAGCCTTTCAAATTAAGGGAAGGATTAATGGTAGGTCAGTGTTTAATTGTTTGAAATACCAAGGCTTTTTCAGATACTAACATCAATACATCAAGACCTCGTATCTAGATTTTCTGGGTGTAAGAGTTGTATTATGATAGAAGAGAATTCAGTTTCTTATCTACTTTGGGGCATCTGCATACCACTCATTTATTTTCCAATACACTTGCCTTTTAATATTGATTGTTTAGCCTTCCAAATGTGAGGTAGGATTTTCCAGAGAGTATACAGTCCATATTCTTAAAATGATATGATTATTTTTATACCAATGAGAGGCATTTGAAGACTAATTTGTTGAGAGCCAAAAATCCCATTGCCTCTACTGCCAAAAAAAAAATAAAGAAAAGCAATTCTTTCTCAAAGAGAATAACAAAAGTAATAAAATATTAATTTAGTGATACATCAGGCATTCAGTATAAATTTCTGGATCATATAATTTTCACTGCCAGCAAATCTGTATACATATATATCTATATGTTAGACTTGTATTTCTCACATAGAAGTTCTATTAATGCTGAAGTGTCCATTAACTGGTTTCAGTTATTACTGTATGGATGTTGAAGGAAACAAAATGGACACTAGTTCAACTGGACTTCTGTTCTATCTGTGGATAAGTTACTTGTAACTCAAGGGATACCAGTTTTAAGGTTATTGAAGTATTACTTTGGGAGAAATGAATGGTAAAATCACAAAAACATATCTAAAGCATGATTTTTCTATACTTTCGCTGTTCTGGACAGGTCACAAAAGCATTTTATCATGTTGTCATTTATGAACTTGCAATTTTTAATGCAGAGGTTATGAAAGATGGGATAACCTACTAGATAGCACTCTTCTTGAGCATAAGTTTTGCTGAGTTTACTTCCTACTCTGAGTCACATTCTCGGTTTCTCTGGCCCGTGTCTGAGCTCATGTTTCATCCTACTCATGCAGTGTAGTCACTTCTGCTTAAAACCAAGTTATTCAGCTCATCTTAACTAAGATACCACTGAATAAATTTAGTTCTTCAGAAGTTAGTTAGAAGTTAGAATTCAAAATTTGTTATAATATCGAATGGTTAAGATCCACAGACTCTTCTTAAGCGCAAGCTTCTAAGAGTTCTCCTGAAATAAGACATTTCTATTGTATAATGCTCATTTATGCAAATCACCATGGTTTTGCTATGTTCTACAGTATTTACATTAATAGGAAACTCTGCTGATTTAATGATTAGTAATATAGTTGGAATATCTACATCTGCCAGTGTGAGTTTTTCTAGAGAACTTGATTTACTTCACTAGGAAATTGAAATACTTCCCCCATTAGCCCTTAGAGAATCCTGATTTGGGGATGGGTTTTTTGACTCCCAAAGAAAATGGGTGAGATTCAGTTCAAGTCTAAGATACCTAAAATTAGTCTATACATGAGTTAGGTGTGTAAGCTCTTGTTGTAGTCAAGCATGAAATAAAAGTGAGAGATGTTTAGTTGACTCTCAAATGATCACCTACATTTCATCAGCTGAACGGATCTCATCTCCCTTGACTATGTTCATTACCCAGCTGAGTTAGAGATACACTGCCTAAAACTGATTTCTGTTCACATTTTTGGTTTCTGTGACTTTTTTTTTTTTTTTCTTATTTTCTTATTAAGCAAAAGCAACCTGAGAAGACAAAAGACTGGGCAGGTCCTGTGAAACTTTGTCATATTGGTTGAAGTCAGGTGGGAATACCAAGTGACATTTTCCTTCTTGTCTCCATGCAGCTTTCAGAGGGAATCAATGCAGGACAAGGACTAGGTATTGAAATCATTGCTACCTTCCAGCTGGTGTTATGTGTTCTTGCCACCACAGACCGGAGAAGGAATGATGTCTCGGGATCAGCACCTTTGGCCATTGGTCTCTCTGTTGCCTTGGGACATCTTCTTGCTGTAAGTTTTACCTCTCACACTTGATATCTACAATGTCTCACTTTAGAACGGGACAGTAAAAGCAGGAAGATTATGAGCAGATGATAGTTTATTCCTTTTTCTACCACATCTGCATCAATGCCTCACTTATGGTTCTCTTTCCACCTCCTAGATTGATTACACCGGTTGTGGAATTAACCCAGCCAGATCTTTTGGCTCAGCGCTGATTGCCAACAACTTTGAAAATCACTGGGTAAGTTGAATGAATGTGTTTAGCTTATGAGAGGCTCTACATAATCTACAAGATAAGAAACATTTAAGCACATAACATTAGCACCAAGTCAGTGACTTGTCATTTCTATTTTTCATTTTACAAACAATAATCTTTTTCTCCTGACCAACCTCAAGAGATCACAAAGTCCTCACTCTCAGTTTGTATGTTCGAAGTAATACAGAAGATTTGCTTTGATTATTTCCATTTATGTTTATTTATTGCAAATATTTTAAAAGTTAGAGCCTCATCTGCAGAGAATCTGCTATCAAGTATTTATTGTTTATAATGAGTTTTTAAAGTGTTACTGCTTAATCTGATAGGACCAAATTTAGGAAGGTTCTTAAGAAGATTTATAAATGGATCATCCAATATTTGGAGGCTAATAAAATGTTCATCTTCTTAAAGTTAAATGTCTACTTACATGTTTTCTTGGATAACTGCTCTGGAAGCACCATAAAGTTTAGATTATTCCCTGTGGTTAAATGTGATTAAAATGAGGAACTTCACAAAATTTTACTTATTTCATTAAAGGTGAATAAAAAATCTAATATAAAAGAAATAAATGAATACTGAATATTTGAATATTTAAAATGCAGCTTGTTCCAACTCTTATCGTGATTTTGGCAGCCAGTTGCATAAGCATTCATGAAAAATTAGTGATAGTACAATGTGTTGTGAAAATTTTGGATATAGATGCCATTTTAATCTAAGGAGTAAAACAGAGGACGTGGGAAATTTTGCCATTATCTCTCACTTAAACACTTCTATTGGGATACTAAGCTTGTAGCTAGTATTTCCAGAATTTCATAGAAAATATTATTTTCTTTTGTACAGATAAAAGGAGATAGAGGTAATTCATATTAAACCACTGAATAAAAGAAAAAAATTTTCAAACTCAGGAACTCTTCAGTCATGCAAATCCCTCAGTAGCGTGTTATTTCTAATAAAATCAACTTGTCTACTAATATACTTTTATTATGTCTTCCTCCAAACTTTACTTGCCTTAAGTGAATAGACGAGTATAATTACAGCAATATGACTAGCTAAACAGCAGCTGGTAGCAAATTAAGCCCCTGATCATTAAGTATTACTTTCTAATTCACCTATCACTGAAAGTTAGTGGAAGAACAGAATCTGATGCCCCTGTGGCTTTTAGAAATTGTGCCCCCCTGCCAAATTTATCTGGAGTGACAGAGATGTTTTACCTGTAGATACCTAATTTTAAACACCAGAACTTGACAACACAGTCACTCTGAGTTTATTGCCAGCTTATGGTGAGAAAATCATGGTTTCTTGACATGCAGCTAACTAAATTTTGAGGTCATAGACTATAATTTTAATATTTCCACTGTAAATTTTGTGGTAAAAAATCCTCAGAGATTTTCAGAACAGCTTCAAAAATACCTGATGTATTAACCAGGCTTGGAACTGTGTTTCAGATCTTCTGGGTTGGCCCAATCATTGGAGGAGCAAGTGCTGCCCTGATTTACGACTTCATCCTGGCTCCCAGAAGCAGTGACCTGACTGACCGCATGAAGGTGTGGACCAGCGGCCAAGTAGAAGAGTATGATCTGGAAGGAGATGATATGAACTCCCGAGTTGAAATGAAGCCAAAATAAAGGACCAGGGTGAAAAAAAAAGGCACATTGGTTTCCGAAGATTTTATCAGTGTTATAGACTCTGTAAATCAGCAGGCAGTACTTTGTTTTTTAATTCAATATGGTTTTCCATTTTTACCCCAAATCTTAATAGCATTTTTATATCTGGGGTTTTTCAATTACAAAGCCTCCAAGCCAAGAAGTCATTAGACACTTTTGTATGAGCTAAATAAATTGAGCTGAAATGTAACCCCTCCCTCGCCACCACCAATTTTTATGGTGTATTTAGCGTGGGTGGTTCTTCCAGAATGTCACTCAGTAGTGATAAGTAGTTCAAATGTCCAGTCTGTTTGCTGAAAGAAAAGATATCAAAGACAGAGAAAAACCTGTACCAATAATGGGGGCATTACACCGGAAAAAGTTTTTACAGAAATATGCAAGGCTGGTATTTAATCCCAACAGTGCATGTGAAAAACTATCTCAAAACATTGCCCAGAAGCACCTTTTGGAAGGAAAGGCCACTGAAAATTACTTGTTATGTAGAATTAACCATAATTTTCTAAATGATTGATAATCTCTGAGCAAGAGGGCCAGAAAAGTGAAGCAGGCTAACAATCTCCAAAGTTCCAGGTTCTATTTAGATTTTCTAGTGTTTCATTCTCCCTTAATCTGCATCCAGCTCATTGTGAGGGGAGAGAATATATGACAAAAAGTGCATAGATTTATTAATTCCTGGGAAGTAACAATTAGAAGTCAAATTTAAAAGTGGTAATAACAATGGCAATAAGAACAAGATCATGCCAATATGTAAACAGGATCTGATTTTTCCTGTGACTACTCTGCTTTTGTTCATCTTATGTAATTTAACTGTGTGTTTTAAAGTAAACCAGGAAAAAAAGACCCTTTTCTTCCTGACCCCATTTTAATAACCTGTGCTGTGTCATTCAGGGAAAATGAATAGATACACACACAGTATATTTTCTAATGAGGAAGAAATACATACCTGTGTGTAAGTCCATTTTGGAGGTCGTTGCTTTGTTTTTATATATATATATATATATATATAAATGTTTATATATATGTTTTATACAGAAAGCCTAGTATACTGTTTTGTAAGTAAAAAAAAACGTAAGAGAAAGAATAGCAGCAGTGCTTAGCAAAATAAATGACACTGGAAACGTAAAGAAAACTAACAACTCTAAACGATGTGGAAGACTATTCTCTGTTTTCGTTTTTGTGTGTGCTACTTATGATTTCCTGAGTAACCCAAAGCATTAGCTGGTCTTACCTACTAACCATAGAATATATTTAAAGCAGAAACATGCCAATATACTTGTTCTGCTCTAAACAGTTTTACATAAGAAATGAGGCCCAGAGGAACATACATAAAAAGCTGCACACTTTACCATTAGAACAAGTGCCTTAGAGGTCTCCTGTTAGAGAGACAGTGTGGACATGGGCACTGACAGAGGGTTGACATGGGAATGCATACAGGTTGGATCATTTCAAGTCAAGCAGATGTACAATGAAAACAAAATAAAATTAAATCACCAACACGCTAAAACAGAATCCATTTTATCTTTCATGTCTACATTTGATGTACTATCCCATGTATTGTCTATGTACATACAGCATGATTGGATTTTGGGGTGGTTTAAAAATAAACAAAATCAGTTGTGTAAACACATGAAATGTTCATGATTCTTGATTTTTATTTCATATTCTACACCATTCTTCATTTTCTACACTATTGCCATCCTGCAAGACTGAAAAAATTTCTGCTTTCCAGCTCTTGACAGACTTGATTTCAGTCTTTGGGGAAAGGAAGCTTCTGTCTTTGTATGACATGAAAAGCAGGCCCTCATCTGGAAATAAGCCTTATCCAAATTCTACTTATAAATAAAGCAGGATGCCAGGACCTTGTGCCCACTTTCTAGAATCTTTTTTCAACTTATTTTGCTGGTATCCTAGTGCATGCATTGACCCAAAATTAACCCTTTTTTTTTTTTTCTTTTGGTCTTGTAGGATATATGAGCCAGAGCAGTTGCAGAAGTCACCCACAGTAGTTTGTTATGATAAGCTTGAGGCAACTTAACACATACAGTGACAGAGAAATTGTGAGATTAATAATTTGTTCCCTAGTCTACACCCTGCAAAGAGCAATATCTTGACCTATTTTCTATGCTCTAAAGTTCAAAACTTTGAAGAAAAGCAATCCTTTTCCATTTAGTGTGTAACAGTCATATTCAGTTCTCTAACTGTGGTCACCACAGTAAGAAATAAAAGAGATGAAAGATGTACAATAGCTGTTTCACTAATAAGAAGAAAAATCCAGGTCAAAGTAAATGAAGTGTGACTTGTTAGTGTATTTATTCACAGTGATAACACGTAAACAATTTACAGTAAAGCTCTTGGAAATTAAGTGAAAACATATTTCAACACAATTCCAGGATTAACCCCTCCTGTCTTCTTAAAGAAGGAAAAACTTAATAGCACATTTAAAGTGCTTTAAAGTGCTTTAAAGTGCTTAGATCCTGAACTAAACCCAGCAGTTTCTGAACAATGCAAGGCCAGAGCTGCTAATGGTCTCCCCTGCTCCTGGCACAAATGGTTTTGCTTTGTGCTAGACAAGCACACTTAGAAGATTATCAGCATCTCATTAAAATATTTGGAAGATACTCAGCAAAGGAATTAAAAGCATGAAGCAGCAAGTAGCGAAACCCACTAACAAATGTCAAGTGAGCAGATGTACTTACATACAATCGCCCAGAAACTCAAAAAAATTCTCCTTGACATCAAGAGGAAGCCTTGAACACAGTTGTTTAAAACAGCTCCCACGATACGTGCACAAATAGTTCCTGACCTGTGGATAAATAGAACATGCTGGTGCCCTGGTGATTAACAGGGACAAACCTCTGTATTTATCACACATTCTAACAGGAAAAAAATGGTAAAATGTAGATGCTTTCATAGATTAGCTAGAGACCACCTGCCATGGACCCAGTAGTGACCCTGTTGGGTAGCCCATGGCATATCAAATACTCACAGACAGTGGCTACACAGATGCTAATAAATGAAAAAGCAGAAGGGAACATTCCTAATTACAGAACACAGTTGTCAGTGCTTGTATGGGCCATTCCAACTGACTTTCTTTCAGGTACACAATGTAAGTATGATCCACTCTGTTTTGTCTGAGGGCCAGTTATCATCCCAGGTACAAACAGCACCAGCAGCGCAGGTGTTCTCACTCTGTGGCTTAGACAGATGACAGAGGACCATCTGGTGTTTGTATGCACCAGCACAAGACAATATAGAAGAAGCCTGAACAAGGTGCTTTGAATTTGTCCCAGAGAAACCCCTGCCACTCCATTGATTCTATAGACAATCTAGGGAGATGGGGTCCTAACTTTTGTCATCTATCTTTAGAAGTAAATACATGCTCTGCCTCCCCATTGTAACTGTGGCAATTTAATTTTAGACTTTGTGTTGCTTGACTTTACAGAGACTTTTAACACATGCAAGGAAAGAAAGGCGATTGAAACGTAACATAATGACAGCCAATAAACCAGGAAGCTTCCATTGTCTTTCCATATCCACCAGCTGCACCAGTCACAATTCACAGCTTAATGTTTTTAAAAATTAAAGTAACACAATAATACTAATAATATTAACTAAGAGTTTCTCATAGTATTTCAATGTTTTCCCTCCTTTTACCCAGCTGAAGTTTGGACGTGCCAAGAGTCACACAATAAAATTATATTAAGAAGTTGGCTGTTGTGATTCAGTTGAAGCACGGGCTCTAGTAAACATCAGTGGCAAGAATAGTTCTGGGTTTAATTTTACTCATTCCTGAAGTCCTTGAGAGAACCTTATTTTTTCTGTATGCATTGTCTGATATTACAGAAATTACTTAGCCCAGAAGTCCTATTGAGGAAAAACATATCATTTTATAGACTTTCCAAAGCTGAACTGTACAAACAAGCCTCTGTATAAATAAGTTTATTGATGGTTAGACATTAGCTATCCATGAGATCACATTGCTTTAGGTTCTTGAAGTCATATGACATACAGGGCTATGAATGAATTACATACAGGGAATGAATTCCTGAGAAGGCCTGCTGACTTCAAGGTTCCCTTGTATTGTTGGAGAAATCAAATATGTTCAGATCTACAAAAAGAATTAAAACACTTTTGATTTGGCAATAATGGGACTTTGTTTAAACCCCCTCAGTGAAATCCTATTCTCACCGAAGCCACTGTCATTGTCTGTTATTTATTTGGGGAAAGCAGAATTTGTCTCCAACAACTATTTATCACCAGATAAACCCCCAATTTATCACCAGATGAGTTATTTGTTGCTGTTATGTGTGCTTTTGCTTCTAAGTAAAACTTTCTAGGGACTTGTGCTCCTGACCACTTTCATGTAACCATGGATGCCTGTTCATGGCCGTTCCTGTTCTTCTACACCCTGTCTAATCCAGCAGGGAGAGATGGGCAGATAATTTCAAATAGCAGAATAGTAATTTCAAATGGTCTTCAGATGGAAGTCAGCCTTATTGACTGTACTGTGATAAATTTTTGTATATGGAAGAATTTGGTAAAAAGCACAAAATAAATACAGGAATGAAGAGTTGATGGAGAGAAGTGACACAACAAATAAAAGGCAATGGAATGGTAGTTTCATTCTCTTCTCAACTTGTTTGAACTATATATCCTACTGCCCATGAGCCATGCATGCTTGAATGAAAGGTCTTCAGCTTTTTCAATCATTTTGTTATGAGATTTATGGATTTTGATAAAAAGAACCCCAGAAACTCAGTACACTCCCCTTTTCATGATCTCCTGAACTTCCTGATCTGTCATGCCCTAAAACTTGACATGAATTGCCCTCATTGTGCCATTTCCTCTGTTTTGTTTCTATTCTAGTCTTAGGTCACAAATTAAGAAGCTTGTGGAAAATGATCGACATAGTGATACTATTTGCCCATTCTTGTAATATTTCTAGAAATTTATATCCCCTTTCTCTTCTTTTCCTTTGCACTTCAATTTCAAGGTCCTGAGAAGGACTACTAACAGTTAAAGGTGACCCTTCTATTTAATTTCTTCTCCCTTTAGCTTGTGGTCAGTTCCCTTTTCTAAAGGGTGTGTCCTTACTCCTAGACAAAAACCTGGAGGGACCGTCTATTAATTCATTAATTATTTTTTTTTTTGCAATGGAAAACAAACAAAACAATGTTCCCTGGAAACATGGGAGCCAAATAGCAACTCTTGGCAAAAAGTGGCTGTTAAGTGCAATTGCTGGAAACAGTTATATTTTTCTCCTTTTTTTTTTTTTTTTTTTTTTTTTTTCCTGAAAAGTCAGTGGAGCACTTACAGGTAACAATCTATCCAAAAGACGGATATGACTAAAATAGGACAAGCTGCAGCACACACTTGGATTCCCTTGGGGATCCCCAACTTTTTCTTGTTTCACCATTTCACATTTTTACTTAAGGAAGAAGAACCTGGCTTGAATTAAAGGGGAAAGGGGGAAATGATGGGCCTGCCTTACAACTTTGGTTAAGAGTCTTGGCTCTCTTGATATGGATCAAGTGCAATCTGGGAATGCCTATTTTCAGTGAATTTAAAGAAATTACTGACTTAGGACTCCTGGTTGAGCTTTGACAGAAGTGAAGCTGAGGATGTGTTCAGAACTAGAGCTTTAGGCTTTGAGGGACCTTAAAGACAGCCTGGAGGTCTGTGTGGACATTTAATCCCTGGAGATATTTAAAAGACATGTTGATGTTGCACTTAGGGACATGGTTTAGTGCTGGTTTTGGCAGTGCTATGTTAACAGTTGAACTCGATGATCTTAAAGGTCTTTTCCAAGCTAAATAAGTCTATGACTATTCTATAATTCTAAGTGATTTAGACACTTCAGATTTACTTTTTGGAGTTCTGTTTGTGTCCTCTTCCAAGTACTTTGGTTTGTCACATGAGGATTTTTACATGACTTTTCAAGCACTTTGCGCTTCTATTGCATCTGACCTTTTATAAGAAAATTCAGAGTGGTTAATTATTATGCTGGGGTTTTCACTCTATGAACAATAACCTCTTTCTTTCCCTAAAGGATTGTTTGTCCAATTAGTCAGTTTTGTCCAATATTGTTAAGAAACCTTGACTTTAGCTTCTTGATAAATAATAGCTGTTTCCTGAGCCCATTCAATCATTGTTAAATTTTAATAATGGCCTCAGAAAAACTGTAGGATTTCATCAGTACACATATATTCCAAGTACAAATCAGTGATGCCCAGTCTTATGAGCTTAGCTTAGTAAATTCACTTGAATGTTTTGCAACCATAAATTAAGTGGAATAGAAATGGAAGAGCTCCAAGGTCGGTAGATTTAGTTAATTGACAATGTATGGGAATTAGTGGTAACTGGGGTATGGAACACAGGGGGTTCACACACTCTGTTGTGGTAGGCTCACTGTGCGAAGCAAAATTCTCAGACTAGTGTATGACTTTCATGTGACTCAGTAAAAAGCGCATATGTGTAGGTGTATAAACTTTTGTGCATGTGGTCTTACATATGGAAAAGCATGTACGTAGGCCAGAGTTATATAAAATTACTATTTAATCTGTGTAGAACACTCTTTTCCAACTCCTGTTATCCCAGTGAAGATAGCAGTTGATATTATATTAAAAGGGCTGGTTTGAGCAGATCATGGAAGTGTCAGAGTTGGAAGGGACCTCTAGAGATCATCTAGTCCAACTCCCCTGCTAAAGCAGGAATGCCTAGAGCACACCACTCAGAACTCAGATCTGTTTGACAGTTTTGTGTTTGTATGGTTTCTTAAATTTTTGTGCTTTATAGGGGAGTGAAACATTATCTTATCATACTGTTTTCTACAAATGTTTTGAATCCAATTATTATTTTAATAACATTGAGAAGCAGTGTGTAATTCTATTATTCTAGAGAAGATGTGGCAAGCCAATCTGTCTAAATGTAGGTGCTGGCAAGGTAGAAGTCCACATGTGAGGGAATTTTCTAAGCACTCATTAAAGTCACTGCGGATGCACTGAATTCAGTTAGTGAATTCTCACATACTTCTACATATTTGGGTGGGATCTTTTCACATCCTTCTTAGTTCTAATGACATACTCATTTCATGGAGGGAGGAGGTGTTTTTATCAGATTCATGTCTTTCCTTGCAATATGCCATATGCTTACCCAGGGAAGAGGTTGAGTCGCCATCCCTGGAGGTATTTAAAAGTTGGGTAGATGTGGTGCTTAGGGATATGGTTTAGTAGTGGACTTGACAGTATTAGGTTTTCAGCTGGACTTGAATATCTTAATGATACTATGACTCTCTAACCTAAATGATTCTATGACTCTCTATAAAAAAAATATTTTTAACAGTAGGGCAAGTGAACTTTCTGAATAGAAAACTTTGTCCATGTCTATGGTCTTCAACACCCACCTAAAGTCAAGAAATCTTTCTCTAATGGTTACACAAAAGTTCAATTTTTCTGCATCTTCCTTACCCAAATTCAGCTGCTAGTTTATTCAACATAAATGTTGCTTGTGGCTCTGAGCTGAAGTGTGAAGTCTCCCAGACACCTAGAGCTGAAATTCCACAGGAATGGATCTTCCATTAAACATCCTCACTTGCACAAAATCAGTTCCTCCTTTTCTGCTGCACTCCAATCCTTTCAGATTGCAGGAATGCTAACAGGGGGCCTTGCTGCTTTGGGCAGTTCTGTTTAAGGCAATCCCCAGAGGAGTGGTAGCTAAAGAAAACTGTCTGCAACCTGGGGTTTAAAAATAGAAGCAGATGGCTGGAATGCTGCAACCAGCTGGGCTGCAGTTAGCAAAAGCTTGTGAAAGATTTTAAGGTCAGCCCTGCACTGTGGGAACAAACAGGCCATGGTGTGTTTGGACTGGAGACTGAAAAACGAGCCACAGCAGGAACTGTTCTCTGATTCTTTTCAGACACTTTTAGAATGGTTGTTCTGCTTTGTTCCCTTCAGCCGAGCAGACTGCAGAAGGGACTGAGCTTGCTGCACTATGGAAGAACATCCCTTGTCAAAATGTTGCATCACTTTTGCATCTCTTCTTTTTCCCACACCTCATAACATTTCCATCCTTTTTTTTTATTTCAAATCTTCATCACTAACATTTAGCCCAGTGTGATTTGTCTCTCCTCTGCTTCATTGGACCAGGCTCTTTTTTGTATATTACCTGGCCCTGATGGTGATGTATTTTATGCCTGTGTCACTGCCTTATTAGGAATTTGTTCACCCACCTCTGCAGCATCTTTCCTCTTTGACATGCAGAGCAGATGTTCTTCATTCATCAGCACACCATGTAAACAGGAACTGGACTGCTCAGCTCCCACACTTCTCACAGGGCTTTTGGCACCTCCAGTATTTCAAGACATAGTATCATCCTTGCACATTCTGTATGCTCTGGGGTTATTCCATCCTGGATCAAGCACCTTTCTGAAATTGAAGTCTCTTCTCTCTCTTGTTTCTCTTTTTTGACCCCAATCAAAATCAAAACCCAAATCTTAGATCATCACTGAAATTGGTAATTCCAGCATACCCTGCTTGTCAAAGGTCTTGAGCACAGAGTTGGATTTAAACTTGGACTGCTGGAAGGAGGCATTTGGCAGTAGGGAAAATTAGGAGTCAAACATTGAGGGAGAAACCAAAAAGAAGGATAAAGATGAGTAGCACTTCAAGTGCAGGGGAGATGGGAGAAAGCGATGACTAAGAGGAGGAAAGTAGATGGGCCACCTGCTTCAGAAGCAGGAGGCAAGTAATCAAAAATTTAAATTTATGAAGTTCGTCTGTTAGTTCCTAAAGTGTTCGAGAGAACACACAATACATGTGAATATATGTATCTACTGTCTGAGTTCTGCTTTGCTGTAGACATATTTTGATGGTGCTATGCATTTATTGATCCTGAATCTCCCTCTGCTCTCATTTTCTCTGCTAAAAGATCGAGTAGCATTCCCAGATGTACAGTTTTGCCTGGGACCATATATGGTGGAGTCTTTCTTTAGATTCTATAATCCTCTTTGTCTCAATTTTCTTTATATTCTGTTTTGCTAAAGAAGAAAGCAATTTTCCTTAAGTATATAATGTTTGAAAAAGATGACCTAGGGCATTTCATATAATTGTTTTTTCCTTAATTTTCACCTAGGAGTTTTCTGTAGTACACTGTAGAGACATTTAAGTGCCTATGAAAATTAGCCTGATAAACAAATGGGGACATAGCACAAGGTGAACTACCTGAAGGGAAAGCTCACATCTTGTTCAACGAGTGACAAACTCAGTGAAATTGCGGTGGTGAAGGACACGCAAGGGGTCCTTTTGATGATGGAGGTGTGCAGAACATTTGTATTGAACAAGTGCAAAGAGAAAACCACATCCCTGACCTTCAGGGCAGGACTCAAACGCTGTGAGCCTTTTGCACATTGTTACTGATGAAAGCTGTGAGCAGCAGAAAGGCACACCATGCCATGGATACATTACTCAGTCAGTTTCTTCCTAGCATGATGTCACTGGGGAACACACCTCCTTGTTGGAGATAACGAAGGGCCAGGAAATCTAAACCCAGTGTTTAATCCAGCAAATATAATCTGAAATATTTTTTTTCCTTGAATTAAGTAATTTCAAAGCTTTGTGAATCCAGTACAATTTGGTCAGACACCTTAAAAACACTCTTTGTCTGAAATGGGGCCAAAAGAAATGGCGACTGCTAGACTAGGCTGCAGTTGCAACTGAAAGGTTGACAATAGTAGAGGCTGGAGAGGGAGACTGGAAGAATTAGACCAACAGGGAAGTATTGCTGCCCAGGCAGATAAGTCATTTGATAGAAAAGCTTTTCCAGGCAAAGGCTTACTGTAGTAGAAAGTGCATTGTATTCAGACTTCACAGCTGCTGTGTGTGAGAGCCCTGTGAGACAATTGCTCTCCTGCATCACAGGAATTTATTACATTTAGTTCTTTTGGGTGCTTCTTGCAAAGCATCCTTTATACTGTCTGGGAAAGAGGGATGAACACAACATGCGTACTGTGATTCAACAGAGGAGAAATGCCCTTTGAAGACAGTCAAAAAGCAGCCTGAAGATACTGGGAAGGGGTAAGGTCGGTAGGGCTTGCCGTCATGGTAAATTGCCATGATGTTGGCCTAAGCGTGTTGGACACTGTGAGGTTTCTCCCAGGAGTCGTCCCTTCTCTCCCTGACTTTTACCAAGGCAAAGGCCAGTTCTTAATCTCCCAGAGTGACAGAGACATTCTTGGGATGGAGATTTCCCTCCTCCCTCTCCCAAGGCCGGCTCCGATGAGATGCAAAGACCCTTGGATGATTGACAAACTGTTTTCAGCACCATCCAAGTACAAGGTCCTTCTCCCTCTGAGCGGGGAGGACAGCCAATCTACTGCTTTACAAAGTGGCTCTGTGTTGTCCCTTTGGCATCCGGAGACACAGCTTCTTGCTAACCAGTCTGACAGGCTCTGTTCTTTAAGAACAAATAGATCTTACAAACAAGCAGAATAAGGATACAGTGAGACCCAATTTACTTGCCAAGATACTCAGATGGGTGGGATGCCCAAAGTGTTTTCTCCACCCTTAATTGCAAAGAGTTGGAAAGTGGGCCTGCCTGCCTTTAATAAATATAGCCAGCAAAGAAAGGAGATGGGAAGGAAGGGGTACCACCAGGATTGTGGTCAAATAAAAGGAAAAATAATGATTTTAAAAATCTTATTTAAAGGTTTGTAGCAACTCTTTTATGTGGACTTAGTTAATGTTGGTCTCTGAAAGGCTTCAGTTACCTCACAGCCACCCAAAGTGTAGACTGGTGTTCGAACTGGAGTAAGGTGGTTTTTTACATCTCAAATAAATTTGCAGCTCCCGTATGTCTTCCGGAGGTTTTCTCATGTCCTCTGTCACTGTCTTAGTGCTTGAAATAGTGTGTGCATGTGCGTGTGTGAGGGTGTGTGTGCATGTGTATATAGGAGAGTTTGCATGTGTACATAACTACAATTTCCTAGCCAAGGTTTAGGGCGCAGAGTGCCAGCTTGGTGTAAAGCCAATATTGTGTTCTGGGAAAACACACAACGAGAACTTGTATTTGGGTTATGATAAGAGTTCAATTTAATCACAACAGAAGCCAAGTCATCCCCAATTAAAGCTTAATGCAGACTGTGATAGCAATGAAGTTGCAGCATGTAGTTTTCAAAGAACATGAGCTAATGTCCAGAAAATGAGAGTGGAGGAAGGGCCCTGGATTTTACTTCTTGCCCTGACACCAATTCCATTTCTAGTCTTGGACAAATCATGTTAGGCAATATTTGATGTCCTGAAGAAAAAAGAAGCAATGTCCAAGTAAGGGCTTTAAAAAAAAAAAAAAAAGAAAAGAAAAGAAAGGAAGGAGGATGTTTGTAGAACTTCAGAGTGCTCTACTAACACGCACCTAAATACACATGTAGAAATCCAACACCCAAGTTTGACTTTTTTTCCCCCTGAGGAAAGATTTTAAAAGACTTTGGACTGAATTAGGAATTCAACATTATTTTCTGGGGACTTCTGCTCTTAATTCACTCATATTTCTGAAAACCTTGCCTGTGATATGTCATTGCCTCAGTTTCCCTCTCTCTGACTTGGATAGAACTTCTATACTGAAACAGAGGCATGTGTGAGGAAATTAATTGACTGGATTTATACAGCAATTATAACACTAGCAGCAAGCTTTCTGAATATTTCATTATTAAAACTGCAAAAGTAACTTTTTATTACCTCACAAAGGTGCTATGAAGTTTAATTACATACTGACTTGCAAATACTCTGAGGTATAGTTTTCAGATCATTTTTATTGCCATTATTTTATTGAAATAATTACACAAAATGAAGTTATAGCCAGTATTTCTAGATTAATATCAGTCTCTGGTTTTGACAGTTTAAACATGGTCTTTGTTGCGCTGTAGTTTTGAGAATGGTTTCAATATTACAAAAAAAGGATGACAAAGATCAGGGCAATGCATTAGAAAGTTCTACATCATACAATCTAATGTGCAACTTATTAAAAGGACACTCTGGTGTCCCACATGATCTGATATTTCTTCTTTCCTCTCCACATTGTGCAGAACTGTTTTTCTAAAAAAATTTATAGATACCCTATGTTTTTTTTTTATTACTGACAAAGTGTTCTGTGTAGTGGCTGTTACGTGTATGTTAACACAACATGTTACTTGCTGAATACTGCATTGACTCTTCATAGAATTATAGAATTTTCTATGTTGGAAGGGACCTTTAAGATCATCTAGTCCAACCCCAACCTAACTCTGATAAAACCTATCACTAAAACATGTCTCTAAACACTGTGTCTACCAGTCTTTTAAATGCCTCCAGGGATGGTGCCTCAACCACTTCCCTGGGCAGCCCATTCCAATGCTTAATAACACTTTCCATGTAAAAATTTTTCCTAATATCCAATCTGAACCTCCCCTGGTGCAAGTTATCTAGGAAGAAAAAGAGGAAACAAGAAGAAACAACAAAATGCTGCTTTGAAGAAGTACCTAGACCATTTCCTTGCCCAAGCTGTAAGGACAAAAAAGAAGTAAACATCAGTAAACATCACATATTTGAGTAAGATTTCTCTGACAGCACTGTGATCAGGTACTCCTGCCTTCTTTGAGCCTTTTGAAGATTATTTGAATAACTCCATCACTTGCATAGTGTTACAAATGCTTCAGAGCAGGTGAAGGTACTACTTGCATTGTTTTGTTTGTATTAAAGGCAGTTTTAAACTCACTTGTGCCCTTCAAAAACTATGCTGGCACAGCTCTGATCTCACCGATGGTTTCCAATAAACCATGCTTAATAAACAGCTTGCTCTCTCTTCCTTCATAGCTGTTCCTCTTCACCCTTTTGAGAATTATTGCTCAAACTCTCATCTTTAGTCACAAGTCTGCCTTTTTGCCTGAGTTAAGTGGAGTGAACTCCTGACCTTCTCAAACGTCTAGAAGATAGATCTGATAGTAAGGGACTTACACCCAAACAAACACGTTCTTGTGAAACTGGCAGAGCTGTAAATTTCTCACCCATCCACTAGTAATTGCCCATGTATGGACTGTTCCTGTGAATGAGATGGACGCCTCAAGTAGTGAGTTACCTCGCAATCATATCTGGTGAGACCACATCTACCAGAATGAACCTTGCACAAAAGTCAACAAGCACAAGAACATCTTACCCCATGGACCAGAGCTTGGTATGACAACTGATGTTTGAGATCATTTTCTGCTTGAAAACTACTGTATTCCAGTTGATTAGTCAGAATTCACAAAACACTATGACTGAGGCATTCTGAGATATTCTCACTCAAAGAGTAAGAAATGCCTTATGATAGAGCTGAGGATCAGTGATATAGCCTAAGAGTAAATTCCCACCCTTTTCTATCAGTGAAATGATGTGAAAGCAAGAGGTGTCATCAGGGCAGCAGCTCAAAGGTCAACTCTTGCCTTCTTTTGGGGTAAAGGAGATTCCAAAAAGACAGAAAAACAGAAGCAAATAAAAAAAAAAAAAAAGTTTATTCTATAGCAATTGGAAAATAAAACAAAAAAAAATCCCAGTATTAAAAAAAATACTATTTCCTTAAAAATAAAAAAAAAATCCCCCAACCAATCTTCCTCCCAAGGTTAAATTCATTTTATGTCTATTATGGGTGGGTGGGAGGAGGAAGAGCAGGAGAGGAAGCAACACAACATCAAAATCAAAACCCAAACCCTTAATCTAGAAGGTTTTAAAAAAAATGTTGCTCATTTTATTGTCTGGAGACAACTTCTTTCTCTCTTGATACTCAGAATGTTAATAACAACATATGAATGTGTGTGATTAGAGACAACAACCATGGTGAGATACCTGCTGTCAACACCAAAGTCTACAGTTCTTCAGATTTTCCAGTGAGATGTTCAAGCCTTGTGTGTCACACAAATCAAGCTTTTCCTGACACTTTGCCCCCTTACTCTCAGCCATACTTCAGACCACGTATTCACTTTGGTGTGAAAATTACACATAGTTCTTGTGTAGGGACAAGGTGTCAAGGATGATTTCACTACTTGGAACTTCCCAGAAAATGAGATATACACAGTGTCATTAACAGAAATAGCAAATCAGTCTGGAAGGCAGATTTTGGCTGTTTCCTTACTGTTCACATAAGGGGGAAATGTGTGTTTCTTTGCACTCATTAGCACAAAGTAATACATCTTACTGTAACTGCCAGCCATTTGAAATGCTGTTTATTGTTGTTACACAATTAATGCTGAATGTTAAATTACTGTGTGTTCATGCTGGTTATTACATCTCATTGCTATGCGCCATGCAAGTCCCAGATAAAGAAGGAAAGTTTTGAGCTTCCTTGTTCATCCTCCAAAGAGCATGCCAGGGGAGAATTGTTGTTGCCACAGGTTCTGCCATCCCTATGTCCTACACCACCATTTTCCCAGAAGCGGACTAGATTTATAAATGGTTTCCTGCTTGTGACAGAACTTCTCTGATAAGTTTACAACTCTGCTTTGTTTGCAGTTTATTTCTTCCTGTACAAGTCTCTGCCCCCACCCTGGTATGGAAGTGGTGTTTTGCTAGTGTGTGAGTACCCTGACGTAGCGAGAGGGGAATGAGAGAGGGAAATTACTACACTTCCCCCTTTCTGATCAGAGAACAAACGGGAAGGTTGATGACTCTTGCTGTTTCAGAGGTCAATTGGTCATACTGTCCATTCCCAGTAATATGGTTCAGTCATTCTCTTTTGTCTTTATGAGGCACAAAGCTTGGAAAACCAGAAAATCAAGATAATACCCACAGCTTAGCTTCCTTTAGGCTTTTGATCAGATAGGAGAAAATAATAGTAGAGTGATCTGGAAATCATGTATTTCTACAAAAAATGATCATTTCAATGATAGGGAGAGACTAGGAAGCTGCAGAATAGCAGCAGGCTCAAGTCAGCTAATGGACATGATACTACAGATATGGCCAGCTAATCTGCTGTGAATATTGGCTGCCTAGACCAGACATGTTACGGAATTAAATGAGTGAAATTTTTGTAGGTGAAGGATAGAAACTGATCGATTCTTCCCAGGCAAGGTCTCTTCATCCAGACCTTACCTGGAGGAGTTATACTATATCCCTACTAAAAGTCCTCACTGTCATAGTTACTGTGGAGAATATGACAGTAGAAGTAATTAAAAAGAAAAAAAAAAAGAAAAATAGAGGCTGTATATCACTTCCACTTTTTCGAGCATAAGTTTCTCTGACAGTTTTTAAGACAATTCAGCTACTGCAGATTCAATTATTGTGACTTTGTGTGAATGAAGACACTGATTCAAATACACTTTGAATCCTTGCATGAACTGCTCTATGTCTGTTGGGCAGAGCTAAGCTGAAGTTGGCACTCTGAAAAAATATATAAAATTATAAGTTGTTTCTTACTCTTTTTAGCCCATCTTTGAATGAAGTGTCATGGTCGTTTTGGTGACATTTAATTGAAGAGAAGAAAAGAAGCCTTTGATGCAGATTTGGCTTTTACATGGCTTTCAAAAGAATTTTAAAATTTCTGTTATATTTTCTTTTTGTCACAATATACTTATAAAAACTTCAAGTTTGGTGTTAAATAAGACAGAGGAACCAGAGGGAGCTCAGACAAAGCTAATAGAATGAAGAAGCTGGGCAAGTAAGGTCTCAGAGAGAGACCTAAAAGAACTGGGTGTGTAATTCCAGAGAGAAAGCAAGATTGGTAATTAACTGGAATGGTTAGAAAAGATGTTACATAAGAGACAAGCATCAGTTATTCCTTCTCATCATAATAGGCAGAAGACATGGGTTTACAAGACAGCAGGGAGGAATTAGGTTAAATATTAGGAAAAACTTCATAACTACAAGAAAAACTGCGCTGTGGAGTTGGTTTCCAAGGGAAGATATGAATCACTGTCAGTGCAAATCTCTGTAGTTAAACAGCCATCTGTTATAGAATTAAATCTTCATTGCCATAGTGTTAGATTAGAGTTAAAATACTTAGTTACCTCAGTTGTTCTAGCTAGAGTGAGTCTTGCATAACTGGTATTTGTAGTTACAGATAATCCAAGAGAAACTGGCTTTTTGGGGGGTTTTCTGTTTCTTTTGGTTTTTTTCTTATGCTCTATGAGGGACTGTCTGTCCCAGTGTGAGGTAAAACCGAACCAATTTTGTGTTCTGTAATTTATATTTTAGTTAGGCCTCCTCTAACTCTCTGAAATCAACATCCTATTGTGGAGAAAAATGCTCATTCTCAGGATGATCAGGCCAATGTTTGTGTTCCATGCCAAGGGATGGTGAGCAGAAACGTTCTTGCTTATACTTATTGCTATAACAACCATCGTCAGCCGATTTTCGTTATTTGTCCCTTAGAGGGTCGGAAATGGAAAAGTGTAGAGGGGTCACACCTGTGGGGAAGAACGGACAGGACAGATGACCCAAACCTGACCAACTGGGATATTCCATCCCATCTGCCCCATGCTCAGTATAAAAGCTGAGGCATCAAAGGATCAGCTCTTTTTTCTCTTTCTGCAATGGCCGATGTTCCAAGAGGACCCTGTCTGTTCATCTGCCTTTGATCCCAATCCGTGTATTCCTGACTCCAGAGCTGGAATACAGTTCCCATCCATTGCTGAGTCCAGTCTGGGACTTCCCCAGTGCCTGCCAGTGACAGGACTATCATCCTGGGAGCTTGTGTATATGCTATCCATTTCATTATTTTCTTCTTTTTTTTATTTTAATTCTTCATTAAAGTAGTTTAGTTCATTCTAAACTTCTGTATCTCCTTATCTCTTTCTCTCCTCTAATTTGGGGGGTGGGGGAGGAAAGGGCCATCTGTCAGTCTGGTTGCAGTGATTTCGACTGAAACCATGGCACTGTCTAATAAAACTTCTGGTACTTTTTATTTTTCCTTGTATTTATCCATCACTGAAAACTATCAGAATATGGCAAACATCATGGTACAGGTATAGAATATATCATGTGGTAATTTCAGTAAATTTCCAAAATCCGTTTCTACCCCAGTAAGGTAAGTATGATGACATGCCCTTGAAAGGAAAAGAGGTGCAGATATATCTTGTGAGTCTAAATAACAGTGGAAAGAAATGTCGCGGTGAGGTGTCCCTTCTCTGTCTATCAGTGGTGACAATCCAATATTGTCCAATGGTCACAGTTTGGCACCATCTTAATAGAGGAGATATATGTGTGAGATGATAAAAAGTGAGGATCTATAAGGTTCATAGAGATGCACTAAGAGATATCTCAAAGAGGTGTGGGACAACTTTTTTTGAGAAGATTCACTTAGATGTGACAGTTTGATTTTAAGGAAAAGACACAAAGCTCAAAATTTGTCCATGGATAAATTTCTTGAGCTCGTTTCACTATTTTGACAGACATCTCTTCCTTTCCTCTCTGTTGCAAGTATGAGTGTTTTTTTTCCTTACTCAGGGTTTTAGTTCAGGAATATATATACTTCTGGAAGGTACCAGAAGCTTTGTGGAGTAAGAAAAAAGGAAAATGTTGACCAATTCTAATTTTTAAAGACAGTACTAAAAAGTGGGAAAATAGAGAATTTGTAGGAAAAAAATATAGAATTTCTCACAGAGAAAACCTGTGAGTCTGTGTAAAGTCCTTGATAAACGATGGAACTAGTCAGGGGTCAGACACAGTATAACAATTTGATCATAGATATCCTGAACTCTCTGAAGAGGCTGGAATGCCTAAAACAGTGTTGCATATTATCTCATCTTTCTACTGAGTCCTGAAGATGGATTCAGGATTCTAAATATGTAGTCCTCAAAATTAAAATAAAACCCTGAGCATTCTAGAAAGGCATTTCAGACCTTTACATGAAAAGACTTTGAGTCTGATGTCTAGTTGGAAAAAAGTCAGTTAGAATTTGATCTCCCAAAAAACTTGAAAATGTATCATAATTATCATAGTTCAGCCCATTTATACACTCATGTGTATATATTTGTATGTATGTATATATTTCTCATTGTTTTCCTTCAAATGTTATTATGCCAATACTTCTCTGAGGTGAACAAATTGTCTGAGCTGAGAACTATTTTCATAGTACTTAGGTTTGTAAGGAGAGATTGCTTCCATGTTATTATGTCATTTCCTCAAATAAGGGTCTATGTTGCAAGATGGAGTAGTTAATTATGGTTCTCTTTTCTCTTTAGTCATTCCTGAATTACCACGTTGTGTAATTTCTCAGTTACTACTATGTAATCAAAATAATAATATGTTTCTTACTTTTCTCATTACTACTGTAACCAGTGCAACCAGAACCCCTACTTTTTGGCCCAACATTTTACAGTGTTAAACCATCTGCAGAATAACCACAGGCATAGGCTTATCTGTGGTCATCGGGCCACCAAGAATGAACACTTGACTTAACTCATCTTTTGCTGCTGCTAACATTGCATAGTCAAGACTGTGACCACCACTTGGTTGTCACTGATTTAACTATTTGACTATGTTCAGGGCTAGCTCTTCTTCCAGTTCAAACTTCCATTCTGCTAGGCACTGTATAATTCTGACTAATAATTACTAAGTCTCTATAAATTAAGATCTTGGAACAAGCAGAACAGGTCATTGAACTCACTCAAGGTTTGGCCTTTCTTCTGGAGGTGAATTGCTTTACATTTATTCTAGAAGCAGCATATCACAAGTAGAATTTTAGGTTAGTGGGGTGGGTTGGCCCTGGCTAGGCACCAAGTGCTCACCAAACTGCTCTATCCCTCCCTCCTCATCAGGACAGGGAAGGGAGAAAATAAGATAGAAAAAACTTACGGGTCAAGTTAAAGGCAGTTTAATAAAGCAAAAAAAGCAAAAACATGTGGAAGCAAAGGAAAACAAAAGATTTATTCTCTACTTCCCTTCAATAGGCAATGTCCATTCACTTCCCAGGAAGCAGGGCTTCAGTACGCATAACGGTTGCTCGGGAAGACAAACATCATAATAACTAGTGCCTCCTCCTTCCTCCCCCCTTTCTCTCAGCTTTTATTACTGAGCAGATGTTTGGGTCAGCTTTCCTGGCTATGTCCCCTTCCAAGGTCTTGCCAACCCCCACTGTACTGGTGATGGGGGGGGTAGAAATCTTGGAGAGACCCCTGGATGCTGTGCAAGCATTGCCTAGCAGCAGCCACAACACTAGTGTGTTACCAACACCTTTCTAGCTGCCAACACAAAGTGCAGCACTATGAGGACTTCAAGGTGGAAAATTAACTCCTTCCCAGCCAGAGCTAACAGAGTCAGGGACAGGATCTGGACTGAGATTTGGATACCTTATTTTCAGCATCTAAATATATTGTGTGCAGGGGAAGAAATTTCTGTCCTAGGTGTTTAACTTACCTGTCCTAACATGATGTCTAATCACATTTGAGAAATGCCAGAATACTGAAGACATCCACATTAATGGATCTAGGGAACACCTGTATTATTCCTGACCAGCTGGAAGTTAAGCCGGTTGAACCACAACACCTTGGATATCAATAGTCATATATGTTCAGGTAACTGAATCCTGTCCCAGATGTATGAACTCACATGGAGACCTTTGTAATATGTCAGGAGGAAATTTTCCATTAGGAAGGAAAAAACAAAAAAAAGTCCTTGCCAAAAGAAAGATATTGAGCCTTTCCTAATAAGCAAGAGTCCAATATCACTGCTATTCACTCCAGATCTTGAGATGGCGATAAAACGAATCAGATTTGTTAATGAGCAGCACAGAGGGTAGAGCAGAACCACAGAGTCCTGCCTTTCCCAGCAGCAATGGTTAACTAAATCCCTTTTTGTACGCATAGTACTCAGGGTCTGCCATTTGTCAGGAAATAAACAAAAGAGACCCCAAAAAAGAGCTTCCCAGGTATGTGTCACTGATCTACTTTTTCTCAACTTCTCCCATGATTAGGATGATCAGGGATTTAGTTATTATCTTAACCTTTGGCCAATGATACAACCAAAAGAACAATCAATGACCTTCCTGAGGTAAAAATAGGCTGTGCAACGGCTTGAAAAAAATAAATGTAATTTTGAAAAAGAATGGATTATATTGTAGGTTATACTTTTCAATGTAGATTTAATTACCAAGACTTCTTCCTGGACAATAGTAATAAGAATAATCTTAAATAGTGATTGCACCTGGTAATGAAATAACACTTCACCTGCTTAATTAAATGTAAATGTTCCTTCATCAGTGATTTTTGCTTAGTGCCTGGTCAGGACCACTGTAGTTTATTAGGGCATATTTAGGAAAATAATACCTCATTGCTAGCCTACTCAATGAAAAGATAAGGGCAACTTAAAAATAACTGGTTTTGGGGGGCTTTTTAGTTTTTCATTAATATCCCACTGCTAGACACAATTGTCTGTATTATATGTGGCTGTACTAATAATTGCCTTACTCTTTAATAGGCTTTAGCATTCGATACCTAGGACATCTTTTGTTGCACAGTCTTCTGGCTTTATTCAATATTAACTTAGTCCAAAAAGTCTAATATAATTACATTTTTCCTACGTCTGTCTTAAGCCCATGGAAAATTGCCTTGATATTTTTCACATTTTCTATTAATAATGCATATTAAGAATCAGTAAAACACTCATATTAACACAGACATTTCTTCATCATAATGTGACATTATATCTCCTCTACATTTTTCATGTTCACTATTATTCTTATCATTAAAAGGGAGAACAGAGGCACAGACATTTGTCATTGCTACCTGAGACCACTCTATAAGGATTTAGGAGCAATCTCAGTCAGTGTATCATTGACCTGAGGTTCTACAAGATCTCTTAGAATGAAGAAAAGTCATGTTATCATGGCCAAAATGCAGAATTCCTCCAAGAATAGCACTGTCTTTTGTGTCCATTAGCAGTATTGTGCCATTGAACCTTTCCAGCCAATGTCCCCTTATGCACAATCACTACATCAAAGAACTTAGGTGGATCTACATAAAAGGAGACCAACTGTGGGAGAGTGACCAGCTAAGGGCAGAATGTCACCCCTCAGATTATTGTGCATCAAGTACACATGTGTTTGGCCCTTCCTAAGAGCACAACTGACATTGATATTCCCCTTGACTAGTACTTTTTTTGTCAGGAACTGTTCCATTAATTTCAAATAGTAGTATTATATTTATAAAGTATTTTTATTCCTCTCCTCAGAGAAGACATTTTGTGATTTTATGAGCTTTGTAAGGTTTGCACAGTGAAGTTCATACTGAAGTTCACATCCAAGGCATGGGAGGTAGTGGCAGCTTTCAATCGGTTTTCTAGAAAAAAAATAGGAAGAATATTTGCTCATTTGCTCTTTTTTTTCCCATTAGCTTCTGAACATAAAAAAAAAAGGAAAAAACAGAAAAAGAAAATAAACTAGAAGAATTAAACTCATTGTTATTGCCAATTTGACCAGAAAATGAATTACTGGTATGAAAAAGAAAATATTACACTTTTATAAAGTGTCTGTTTTCTCCCCTTAAATTTTCATTAGTTTCAAAGGCCATTTACTTTGCCCACCCCTAAAGACTCTTGGCAGTGTACTTCAAGGCTCAATCTCCTGTGACTGGTGAAATCCATCAAAGTTCAGGGGAACAGGACTTGAAGAGACTTCAAGATGTCAACCAATCCACTGTCCAGCCCCAAGGCAGTCCCAGTCATTACTCCCATGGATGTTTCTGAATTTTTCAAAATCCTCCAAAGATGGAGACTACACGTTTTATTCATTTGATTTATCAAAGGCTTTACCAATTTTACTACCAAAAAAATTTTTCCTTACATACAATTCACAATTTTCCTGTAGCAGATTTAGCCAGTGTCTTTTTGTCCTATCTGACATGAGCAAAATTATTCCTATGTCCTTCCCAAAGGTCTTTTTACAATTCAAAATGTGCCATGTATCCCCATCATCTCTCTTCTGGCAAAACCACTGCTTTCCTTCTGACCTTTCCTCTTAAACTGGAGTTTCCTGGCCTCTTCTCAAACCCTCTGCTTTCCTCTAGATTATTTCCAGCAAATCCAAAGCTTTCTTGAAAAACACTTAATATCCCTCAATCATAAAGTGGTCACATTTGACTGCTTACCATCATGAAGTATTACTTCATGTAGGAAATAAGTAGTACCCTCATTTATACACCCAATGATTTCTCCAGTACTATCACATCAGTGACATCACTTACTTACCTTATAAGTCACCTTGACAACAGCCTCATTGCTTGTGTTTGCGCTTGATTTTCTCTAGCCCAGTACTGCTTTTCACAGTTCCTGTTATACTGTATCCTGAAAATATTAATGTAGAAGGTATATTACTTTCCTTCTCTGATGTAAGGCACTGGTGGAATATGACCAACAGATAATGATGGATGATGAAACATGTAAGGACTGTTTTTAGATCTGGTAAAGTCTTAGTGAGCAACTGATCGAATGAGAACCAAAAGAGAACCATTTTGGACCACACAGTAATCATGTTTACATATAGCTGGAAAAAATAATCCATATATTTTTTTGTTATAAATGAAAGTTCTGTTTGGCTAAGACAATCCACTTTAAAAAGAAATGAAATTTCCTCAACTGAAAAGTTTCAGACCCTTTTTTATTTTTTCCAGACTTATTTGAAAACGAGTGTTTATTGCATTCATGTATTGATGTCAAGCAAAAATGAAGTGAAATTAGTAAACAATTCAAGACAGAAGCTATCTCATAGACTTCAATAGAAAGTAAAAAATGATCTTCTGTAGAATTCATATGATAAATAGACACGCTTCAAAGAACATTTGATTGACCTTATAAATTATTTTTTATTATAACTTAAACTAAACTTCTTGGTAATTTTTGTGGTATGATGAACAGCCAATAGTAGACATTAGAAAATGGTTAATTAATGAACAAGTCAATCAAACTATTTCAGAGGAGAAAGGTGTTCCCACCTCAAAATCCAAAATAATTTTTTTGTAATAAATCTAACAATCTGCCAATTTTTCTTATTTATCATTCAAAAAAAAAAAAGCGCCAAACCCTGAAGTTTGTTTTAAATTCTATGTACAGGGATTTTTTAATTAAAAAAACCCCCATAACATTATTTTCATTTTATGTTCAACTTGGTTTTTGTTTGTTTGTTGAATTGTTGGTGGTTTTTTTTAGTTTGTTACGCCTTTTATTTTTCTTTCCATTTTACTTTTTCTCTGAAATAGAAAACTACTGTCTTCCAAAATTTCTTTTGGAGTTTATATTTTCCTATTTCTGCACGCAAAAATACTTTTTTTCCCCTTAAGAGAAGTTTTAAATACAGCACTCAAATGACAATAAGCGTGTATGAAAACATCGCCTGACATTCTCTCATTCCCTAAGTAGCCGCAGGACATGGTTGCAGGTTTGTTTCAGTGACTCCTGCCCTCTCCTACAACTGGCCCCTGCTCCTCTCCCAGGGACTGCCTTCTCCATTACAGTGCCAGTATTTATGAGACACGGTGGGGTGGACTGGGGAACTGACTCTCCTGGTGGAAAAAAAATATGTTTATTTCTAGCCTGGATCAGCTCCCTGCTCCAGTTCCCCACTATGCCCACAAATAGCTCAGGCAAGGAGTAAGCAGCCCAAGAAAAGTTGAAAGGGGAAACGAAAGAAGTGCTGAGGCTAGCAATGTGGTCAAAAAACTGTGCCATAGCCTTACTGCCAAGCTAGAAAATTTATCCCAGTGGAAACAAAATTCATCAGGCACACTGGTGCAAACCCCTAATATACAAGTGCTGAAACAGATTTAACTTAATTTGACATGATCAAAAGTTAACGCTCTACATTTTGCACTATGTTTAAACAGGCTTAGTTAAAATCCATCTACTCATTTCATACATGGTGTGAGGAAAATGATCACCCTTTTACACTGTATTGCAAAGGAAAACTAATTCCACTGCATAATTCCACTCTACATGTTTTTGATCTTCAGTATTTAAATGACAATTGAAAGTCCCATTTGCAAAACTTCTTGAAGCTCTGGATTGTCTAAAGTTGCGCTGTTTCAAACATTCTCTTTTTTTCCTCAGAAACTAAACATTTATCTGTCACGTCTGCACAACAAAATTGCCTATTCTTGGAGCTGTGGTTATATGACTTACACCCAGTCTTCCTTCCCCCTCTCCTCCCACGCCTTTCCTCTAAATTTCAATAGTTTTAAAGAATTGTCATGGCAATAAGAGCTTCTGGAGAGACAACAGTAGAGACTGAAATCTCCCTTTATTCCACAGTAGAATTGCCTTTAGTATCACAAACTTTGTCACAACAGTGTGCACCCGTGGGTCTGACATTGGTAGACCACAGAAGCAGTCGTGAGTCCATTCTCACTTAGTTTTAACCCTGCTGATGGGATTAACAAACTCAGGACAAAATGCTAACTGTAGCCCTTTTCTCAATACTGAATTCTAATACCTTTTTCTGGGCATAATCTTTGGGAAATATGAAGCTGTAGTAATGTTATCTCAGAAACTTTGAATATTTAAGTCAAATAGTTTACTTTTACCTTTGTGAGCTCCCTGTTTTCTCAATGTCGATAAAATAAGTTTTTACTGCCTTTTCTAGGGAAACAATCAGATCATGAAATACTTTTTTATAGTATTAGGATTTCCTGCAACTTCCCATCATCATAAGACAGTTAGATATTATAAATTACTGTAGAAATTTTCTTCATAGATCTTGAACTATATTGTTCTGGTTAATGTTTCATACCATGGGTAAAATTCAGCCTTACCACCATCAACCAGCACCTTGTGCTCTAGAAGTCAAATAGTGTCCAGCCTTGCATAAAGGTGGAAGAGATAATTTATTCAGAAAAAAAATAAATAATGTTTTAGATCAGTTTGGTGTCTCATTTTCAGCTGGGAAAGAGATAATTTTCTTCCTAGTCAATAATACATATTGTTTTAATTGTTGCTAGGCAATGTTTATATATTGCAAGGCCTCTTTTCAGCTTCCTATAGAAGCTAAGAAGGAGCATAGATGGAGTAATGGAATGGAATGGAATTCTACAGAATGGAATATTCTGTGTCATAAATGTAATATGCTGAATATATAAATGGGGGTTGGCTGGAGGAGGGGAATCTGCCGTCACTACTCAGGAAAGTGAGAGTTCATGGGATGAACTCATTCACTGGGTGGTAAGAGTGAATTGTGTTGTTGTTGTTGTTATTATTATTGTTATTATTATTGTTATTGTTATTGTTATTGTTATTGTTATTGTTATTTTCTGTTATAGTTCCATTAAACTGTCTTTATTTCAACTCATGAATTTTTATCCCTTCTGTTTTCTTTCGTTTTCTCCCTCTTTCTTCGCCTTCTGGATGAAAGGGTGAGAACTGTATGAGCAGCTACGTGGTCCTAGGTGATGGCTAGGGTTAAACCATGACATTTGGGAATGCTGTTCTCTTTGAAGGGAGAGGAGTACAGAAACAGGGGTGTCGGGGCTCGGAGGAAGCAACAAGTTTTTATGAAATCTCTTTGCATCTTACAGACGAAAGGTGTTGGTAGCACAAGCTAAAACCTTTCAGCAAAGAACGGCAAAAGAATATTTGAGAGAGCTGTGAAAGTGTCAGACTTTCACCTTTGAAAGCCCGTGAGGAGAAGCACATTTTCTCTGCTTCATATTCAGTCTCTCCTCCGCAGCTCTTAAGGCTTAAAGGCAATCTGCCACCGCTAGAAACAACTTGGCAGAGGGGCTACATGCGATGGGGAGTCGTTGATCATTGAGGTGGTGAGTGGAGATGTAGTAATTACTGGTCTCTCAAATTTTTGCCTCTGCTCAGGAGAAGTGTGGGAGCAGACTTGCAGGGGTGGTGATATTCAAAACTGAAAAACTTGGAGAAAACTGGTAGGAAGTGATAACTGTGTCTGTAGAATACTAGTTCTTCAGATATACTTTTATGGTGAAACTTAGAAACCCAAAGTTCTGTAAGTTATTGAGGAAACTTTTTTATCTAAATGAAAAAAAAAAAGTCATTTTTAAGGAAAAAAAGCAACTAAGCCCATAAACCCATTAGTTTCTTCTAAATATGTCCTTCTTCTTAACCACAAACAGCTGAAAATTTGCACAGAACTGCAACAGTAGGAAAGAACTCATTTTAATGGAATGTCTGTGTTGCAGATTGGCAGAATAAAGCTGAAAATACAGAAAAGCCAGGCTTTCCGAAATGACCCATGGTCATCAGAATTCCTATGTGGTAGATTTCTGCACAAGACCCCTCTATACCAATGCTCCCTTTCCTGAAAAATGAAAGTCTTTTCAAATATTTTAGAGCTCTCTACCTTCTCTGGTACATTGAAAAGTGATAAGCAATGCTTCTGCAGTTTTTACAGACAGGACTTCAACAACACTGAATAAACACATCTAATAGTTTAGATGTGGAGGCTGAAATGGAAAATTCTAATATGTACACCAAAAGCTTACTCATAGCATATTTTTCTAATATGTGGACCAAAAAATTTCATCCCCATGACATGTGAGATGTTAAAAATTTGGAACTGGACTGTTTATGATTCTTTTTCAAGCACTAGTTGAAATGGTTGTAGGATGTATGATTTGTAGACCATTTGTGTCAGAGTTTACAAACTATTAACCTCAATAACATTGATAGGAAACCTGATAGACACTCAGATTTTTCTTTAATCTGGAATCTTTTAGGGAAGAAAAGGAGAGGGAATGTGTCCGAGTGCTGTAGCTGGTATGAGCTTGTGATAACAGCACCAGTCACTACTGCTTTATAAGATTTTCAAGGAATATAACAATATTAAATATTTGTAAGACAGCTAAACCTCCCTTCTGTGGTCTTTATCATTGAAAGCGCTTTCAGGCTTTCAAATATTCATGTTGTCTACATGTTTTTCAAATGGAAATATGAGGTAACCAGCAAAGCACTGTTAAGAATTGAATACTGTTGCCAGACATCATTTTGAAGCCATGTGGCATGGTGAATTAAGATTTTGTAGGTTTAAGTTCTCTTACTTGCTTTTTTTTCATAACTTTGCCTGCTGAAAAAGTAAATTTCACACTATAAGCTGAAATTTTTCTATTTTATACCTCTGCAGGGAAATCTTTCAGTTCTCAAGATTCTGTAGCTACTGAAATGAGGTTAGAAAATATATGGGAATTTGACCATGATAAATACACTTTTTAGTATTCATTTGCAAGGTCTAGAGCTTCATCCTCTGGAACTAGACGATTGGCAGAAACACAGCTCTAATTTTGCTTTGGACAGCCCTGTGAAAGCTTGCCTAATTTAGGCAAGGTATAAAGCTATGAGAGAAAAGGAAATAAATCCTTATGCACACACTGAAAGATTACCAACTTCAGCTCTCTGAAGACACCTTGCATAGCACATACTCCATTCCCTCACAGCTCCAACCTAGAACCAAGTCCTGAAGGCTTCTTCCCCACAGATGTTTCCAAGATGTTGAGCCCTGCATAAGTACAACTTTAGTTCCTCGTGGGTATAGTGAATTTAGGATCAGTGACGCTCCTTTCCAAGGTTTCAGCATATCCAACCTGTGCAGATAAGCAGTAAGAGGACCGTCAATTTAACTGTAGAGATGAGCTGGGAAGATGGACAAAAAGCATTGTCACAGTTGAAAACAGGCTTGCAGGATAGACCTTGATGGAAAGATGGCAGCTGGGCTTAAGAATTGATTTCACAGAATGGTATGATAGGAGAATAGAAGATTGGAGAACAACTTTTTAAGAGTTTTTCATACCTGTGTCTCTGATTTTGCAATGGTAACCTTTCCTTAATGCTGATAGGGAATTTGTAGTCCTTCAAGATAGTACAAATTTATAGACAAACTTTCATATATACACAATGTGGCTGGAGTGCAACTGACCTTATGACATCTAGATATTATTTAGCTCCCAGTGAGACGGGGTATTTCTGGAGTGGGACTTATCAGGCCTGTCTTAAAGCTTATGTTAGGATGAGATGAATGAGCTGAGTTACATATTTCTATACTTTGATTAGAGAAGATGACTAGTTCAGATTTAGACACCGAACTCACAGAAGTCTGAAGCAAAGTGAGAAGAAACTCTTGTGAATTTTGCCTTCAAATCATTGCTAAACAGCTACCCAGAAGAATTTGTGCTCACACATCTGTGTGATGTGTGAAAGCAGGTTAATGCAGCTTAGAGAGCTGTAAATATTTATTGCCTACTTCACTGTACTGTTACGTCACTTCTGGGCAAAAAGATAAATGCTTCACATGAGCAACTGATAGGAGAAAGGGAAGTAAAAAACCTGGTGGAAGATGCTAAGAAAGGCTAAAGAAGTGAAGTCTGAGTCTTGCTTTGGAACATGAATTCTAGTGCTTTATACCACTGTGCTCTGTGCACCCTGAGTCTGGCAGCACTTGTAAGTATATGCTTAAAAAAAAGCTTGTACTTCATTGTTTTTCAATAATTGTCCATTTTCTTCTTGCAGCAGATGGTCAGATAGAGCTTTATTTTTTGCATGAGTCTCTTTTTCTCTTTATTTGCTTTGAATTCCAATTAAACAAGGCAAGATGCTATGAAAAGTGTGAACAACATCAGAAGGCACACACTTTGTAGGATCTATATATCAATGTGTTTCACTGTTTTCTTACCACACACACACTCACTAAGGAGAAACAAAAGAATTGGCAGAACCCTCATTTTTTTTGTGTGTAGGCTTTAAAAGACAGTAACAAAGAAGAAACCGGAGGAGAGATGTTACATTAGAGCAGATGGATTCTGACAGATTGTGCAGTCTTATTAGAGAAAATTTCATCTTCTTTGTTGGTTGTTGGTAGCATTAGTATTATTTTATATGAGAGCAGCTGAGATGCTACAAGTGAAAAATGAGTTGAACTATCAGGAATGGTTATGGGAGAATTAAAAGTGTTCAAATGCTATAAAAAGTCTAGAGGTCTTGCTGATATTTTGGACATTGTTTAGGAATCCAGCATTCAGGATCACACCGATATAAGGAAAAGTCTGTGAAAAGTGGAGGAAGGACTTTTTTTGCTTTGAGAGTAATTACATTTTCAGCATCTTCCTTTTTTCATCCTTCAGCTATACACTTTCCTCTTCCCTGGGAATGTCTTCACTGAAACGACATTTCATGAAGGGTGACATAGCAGCTTGGTTTTTTTTTGCAGAAGCAAAACACTGTGAAATAACTGTAAAGGTCTTTTACTGATGTGAAGATATGGATTCCTTTGAATCATCTGTGTGACAATCTCTGCTTCCCTGTAGTGTAAGCAAGTATGTTTGTTCATAACTAGAATATCAGCAGCCAGTGGTAATAGTTAATAATATCACTGAAGGACTCTGTAAAAACCTGTCCTGTTTACCCAAGAGAAATGACAGCTTCTTCTATAAGGTCGAATTAGCTACAATATATTTATACACTGATCAAAACCAAGTTTATGTGTAAAGATATAGTAAAAATCTCCTCACATGTTTTGTATGTTTTATTATAACAGAAGATAGGTGTAGAAAATGGTGGGGAAACAGCCATCTGTTTTCATTGTTGGTGTAACTTGATAGTACACTTTCCCTGGAAGAGCAGAACTCTTGGAGAGATTTTAAATGCTGATTCTCAGCTTCCATAAACGGAGACTTTTTTGCTGTCATTGCTTGTATAGTGCTGACTGTAATGAGAAAAGAATCCAAATATTGAGCTGTTCTGATGTACACAGGAGAAACCAGAGGAAAAACATCATTCAAGCAGAAATTTTGCATTATGCTATGAAAACATTGAAAATAATGAAAAAAATAGAAGTTACTTTCTTATGAGTACATTTCATGTCCTTCTTTAGAGCCTGATCTGGAAGAGGGTTTTCTTGTGTGTTTTTTTTTCGGTGACAGCACAGTTTTAAAAGGAGACACATAAATTCTTCTCAGCTTTGTGAAATGGTGGTAGCTATGGAAGAGACATGCCTGTGGATCTCACCCTATCTTTCAGGGAAGTGTATTTTATATCTGTCCATCTTCATTGGTGTAAATAATCATAAAAAGTGATAGAACCTGTGTTTTGTGTTTCCTCTACTAATTACCAGAATTCAGAAAAAGAAACAAATTTGGATTCCTGTTTTGTCTCATGTATACAACCCTGTAATGGAAGAGCCCACATTCATCCACCATAATATTAAATATTTTTCTGAAGAGCCTAAAGTAAGATCCAGTTGTCTAAGCATTTCCCTCAAGTCCATTGAGAGAGGCCTCTCTCCTAAGGACAGCTCAGCTCCTCGGTAATGACCCTCTGTTAGTGAAGGGCAAGAGGCAATGAATACAAAGTGAAATACAGAAAATTCCATTTCAACACACAAAAACCCCACTCTTTACTGTGAGGATAGCCCAACACTGGAAGAAGTTCCCCAGAGAGGTTGTAGAGTCCCCATCCTTGTTGATATTCAAAACCTGACTGCATGCATCCCTGAGGAACCTGCTCTGCTTGACCCTGTGTTGAGCAGGGAAGTGTCATTAGATGATCCCCAGAGGTTCCTGCCAGACTCAACCATTCTGTGATATGTGAGCTACACAGGGATTTTCTGTAGGGAGGATCCTAGAGTAATTCAAGTTAATTACCAAAGTGGCAAACTGAAAGATTGTATGGATTTTCATTCCTTTAGGGATCCTACAAACCAGAAACACTTGTCTTATTATCAGCTGAGCTATCAGGCAAAATAGCTCTGCTGTAATGATCTGCTTACAGGCCTGCATAGTGGCAGTAGCTGCAGTAAGGAGTATTCATCTGACTCAGTGCTGGAGCCCAAATTTAGAAAACAACCATGGATATTAATAAGCATAGGATTCCTAATAAATTGAGTCTCAACCATAGCTCATTCTATCCAAAAGTAAATGTATAAAACACTCAATTTATGTATGCACAAAAATGCTAGCATGTCTCTGGTATGTTCATGAAAGGAACTAAGATTACTATATCAGATAATTATGTCTCTGTAGAGGTACACACCAAAGGGAGCTAAATCACCTTCACAGAAATTTATTCTTGTCTTAAAGAAGAGCTCATACCTCTATCCCATTATTTCATGGTTCCAGATGTGGACAGAAGGGAAGGAAGTAGAAAATGAGTTTAAACAAGTCTATAGATATTTGCAGCATAGTTGGGAACCTGTTTCTACACCTTGTTTGGGAATAGTATGCAGAGCTGTTCCGAAAGTCTAAGTGTCTGCTAGAGGAAGTGAAATGCTCTAGGGGGTGGATATATCTAGAATGCAGCCTAGGAGTGGATTAAATGTTTAGATTATTTTGAGTTTCCGTCATAGCAGGTCTTGCACTCAGTGTTTATTCAAGCAGTTGTTAGCACTGACTTGAGTATAAACTGTGAGACCATCTCTTAAGGACAGATTTTCTTGGTAGTAATTTAAATACCTGGCACTTGATCAACCTCACCATTTTATCTGAGATGCATGTGGCAAAGTGTTCTCACAAGTCTGGAGACTTAGAAAGAAAAAGAAAAATAAAGGTTCCCTGAACTGGTGAATGAGCCAAACAAGCTTTGCTCTTACCACGAGCATTTCAGTAAGCAAAGACAGTTTTCACAGGCAAGATCTAGTCCTTTTTTTGCCAGGAGAAATAATTTAGGACTGTGTAAATGGGTACATTTCCTGCCTACTGAGATTTTTCTGGGCACAGTTCACCAAACCAAGTGAATGTAAAATATTTTTTCAGTAAATGAGATGACTGCTTTTTCTACTGACTAATAAAGCTACTTTTTGCAATAGCTGCTGTATATGAAGGGTAATAAGCTTTTCAGCATAGGTGACTTTGATTGTCCAGGATGAGTGTAAGGGGGGGAAGAATATAGGTTGGCATGAGAAGAGATATCAAGCATGTAAAGATGTTCAAGACAGATCCCAATTTTCTCTCTTTCTGCCTACCATTGCATATCTTAGTGAAATGGGGTTAAGGGTCTCCTCCCTAGGCCTGTCGTTACTGGTTGGGGTTGACTTCACTGAGGCATCCTACACATCAGATCTCCACCTCCTGGGGCTAAGGCAATGGCTGGACTCTGCTCCATTCATTCATAGTTACCCTTCTCTTACAGACACCAAACTTCAGTCAGTCTTGAGTGTGGGCACCCCTTTTCATTGCTGCCTTAAACTAATCCATGGCCCTGCTGCCTGTCCGTTTGGCAGGAAAACCACACTCTCCTAAAAGTGCATCAAATGGGAAGCAGACAAGCTCCTTGAAGGGCATATAAGGAGATACATACCATTTTCAACTGCCAGGGTCCAGACATCAGAGGAGCAAAGGCTGTGCAATTAATCCAGTATTCTCTAGCAGGCTGAGAGATTAAAATTGTTAGCCTATATGTGGTTCAAATGCTCTGCAGACCAACATGAGATACAGACATTAACATGGAAACACCAGCTTATCAGAACCTATACAATCTGCCCTCTGAATGAACTGAAAGCCAGCTATTTATTTTCCAAATTCCCTGAATATTAATCTTCCCTGGCTGGAACAAAAGTGAGCCATATGCCAGCCAGCTGTTCACCATGCAAGTCTCATCCTGAATTTATGTTCTGTCATGTGTATCTGTGTCTTTATTTCTATATTCAGGCATATAGAGCATGCTAGCACCAGTGGCCAGGACATGGAGCTAAGACAAGAGTGTCTCTGATGACAACTGGCTTTCTGGGCCTGGGGACAATGGCTATGGTTGGATAAGGCACATATTGCTTTCTTTGTGACAAATAGATGCTGCACAGTGGGTATACCAACAGCAGTTGTGGTCTGTAACAGCCTGATGCAGACTTTCTCCTTTGGTGGCCAAGGTACTCTAGATCCCTTCTAATTCTCTTGTGGTGTCTGTGTAAGCACCAGTCTACATAAAGACTAAAGCAATCAAAAGGTTCCTGCTGCTAAAATACTGGGTGTAATTTTTTTTTTTTCTCTACAGCAGGAAACCAACAAACGCTTTGATGCAGAGGTTTTTCACAAATAAAGTTTTGCCTCCCCACCCTGTGTAAAGAAAGGCAGATGATAGAAGGAAGAAAACAGATTCATTCCTCTTGGAGTGAAGAGCTCATTCAAAAGACAGTTTTGTAGTAATTGTATGTGGTTTTAAAATGTTTCTTTGGAGGTTGGCAAGGACATGTCTATGCTGAGGAGCAGCTGGGCTCTGCAGCCATAACCTGCAGTGCTGGGCCCTTCACTGCTAAGAAAAAGAGCCAAGTGCACTCTATCTCCCTGGACCTGGATTTATCAGGGACTAAAGTTAAGGTGCAAATGAGTCCTGCACTCAAATCCAGGCCATAGTAAAGTTGTCTTTCATTATGAACATAGCCAGAGAAATGTTATAGATTTTCCAGTACAAAACTGTAGTTATCATCCTCCAACAGCTACAATGCCTAAGGATTTGCTGTGAAGTGGCACAGCTCAACTGCCTTTGACAGAGCTCAGCTGGGTTCCTCTGCCCAAAGCATTGCAATTTCTGCAGAGGCAGTGTCCCTCTGACTGCTAAACTCTAAGCTAGTGCTCTATGTCCTTAACACAGCTGTGTTGCAAAAGTGAATCTGGAATTGATAGCTCGTGAGATCCTACTCAACCCCGTCTTACCAATCAGGTGAAACTCCTCTCCCTGTAGATTGCTGGGAATGTCCACCCAGAATGTGATTTTATGACAGAGCTGAAGAAAAAGGAGGCTGAATGTTTGGAGAACCGAGAAGAGCATGGAAATGCAACTCCACCAGGTATTCTTGTGTGAGAGATGAAGAGTGGCAGAGAAACAACAACCTACTAGAACCAGGACATGGCCATGTTACCAATGTGCATGTTTGAGTGTTTTATTTATTGTCCCAGATCCCTGTTCTCTGGTCAGATCTCCTGCCATCTCCCATTCCAATAAATTCTTTTGTAATTTTTTTCACATTCAAATATGGATAGTCAATCTATCTGAGTGAATCCTCTTGTCCTTGTCCTACTCCTTTCTGAATTGGACACTATCATGGCATCACGTTTTTTATGTGAGGTTGTGTTGATCTTTAAAAATATGGTAACCCCTCAATGAGAACAGTGATCTTGTCTTTCTTCCAGCACCACTGTCTCTCTCCTGTTTCCACAATACATTTTAATTTATTGTGTTGTGTCTGAAAACCCACCCAAGTCAGACACAGGGACTCTAACTAAAGTATAGATAAAATAGTCTTCATGAGGTATTTGTTTCTCACAATAGAATAAAAATTGTGGTTAAAGTATTTTTTTAAGTTATGTAAAGTGTGGAGGGTCAAAGTTTAAAAAGATAAATTATTTGTTATGTTGCTCAAATATAATTATTCTTAAAAATATATTTCACCTTCTGTCTGAGGCTGCAAGAAAACTTGGGACAAATTACTGTGCTGGCCAGAGGCAGATGCTGGAGACACTCTTGCCTTACCATGCCCAAACATCCTCTTTCACTTCATGAAGGAGCCAGGTGATGTGCTATCATGGTCATACTCCTGTTGCTGTGTTGCATGCCTGGCAAGAGCATTTCTAAAAACAGGGGGTTAAGATAGAATATTGTGAGTTCCTCCTCTCTGGCTGGATCAGAGCAGTATTGCAAATATTTCAGTAGGATGTGTGGGAGCTTAACAGTTCTTCTCATATATGAATCATTATCCATAACTGGATATAATCCCACAATCTGTGATGAGGCTCTGAGCCAAAGAACACTGAAATCAATAAAGTGTTTCAATTGGTTTCCATTGGCTTTGGGATCATCTTGTTGAGTGAGTTTTCTACAGAGTTCATGTGGGGGTTGTCTAGGTCAGAGCTTAAGCATGGGGCTTTATGAGATTTATGCTCTGACTAGTGTGGGATGAAATGAAAGACAGAGGAATCAATAATGTGATTGTTCTGTAAGATCAAGGCTGGAGATACAAAGCAAAATTCTGTCATTCAACTAGCATGTGTTGGGTTAGATTCAAGATTGTGCAAACCAATGCCTTTGTGACTGCTTACTCCCTGGGTAAATGTGGCTAGGAACAAACTGCAAGCCCATCAGGAGGAAACCACCTTCTAGGAAAGTCCTAGATTTGGCAGTTCCACAAGAAAAAGAAACTGTAATGCCCAACTCTGCCTCACCCAACACATGCTAGTTATAAATGAGGGATAAGGAAAATCCCTTTCATCTGTGCAGATTCATTTCCTGCCCTGGGATTCTCTTACTTATCCTTCATCATACTCAGAAATCTTTTTATGGAAATGTGTTATCCTCATAAAACAAACTGCTTATTCCAGCCTCAGATCTGCAAAGAAAAAGCTCCAAGGAAGGTGGGAGTGAGAAGCGATACATTACAGGGGTGAGCATTGAACAAGGCAGAAGTCTGATGAAGCAGTGACTCCCAATCTTCTTTCCACCTCTGACTTTGCCTACTTTCCTCACGTATTCCCATCTCTACCTCTGTCACCTCAGTTCTCTTACTTTTTCCCATAGCTTGTCTCCAGGTAAAGTGAAAAGTCTTTTATCTGACCACCTGAATGTACGCACGCAAAATGTCCTGTCAACTCTGTCGGATGCTAATGGAGATGATTCTCTCCTCCTGGTATAACCTCTGTACTAGCAAGAGAGCTTCTCCTGGTTTTTATTTTTCTGTGTTATGTGGATCTTAATCACAAAAAAACATGTACTTCTGTTTCAGCTGGAACAGTAAAAAGGAACTGCACAAAGAAAGGCTGGTCTGACCCATTCCCTCCCTATCATATTGCTTGTCCAGTAGAAGATGAGATTCCATTTGAAGAAGTAAGTTTAACTAACCAAATATATGTGAGAGGTATGCTGATATTATAGGATTCCTTTGTATTCCTGCAGATCACTGGGGAGGGAAACTCAGTTGAAGCTCAAATTTCTTACTAAGTATGGAATGCAATTAAAATTTTACTCTAGTCACTTATTTTGGAGGATTGCTAAGGATGTTTTATTTCTCAGGTATAAGAGTGTAATAAAAATAAAGTCAGCTGCAAATTCTGTACAATCATATAGTTCTGATAACTTGCTTGCAGATAGAAGAGCTAGAGATATATCACAAAAAAATCACAAAATATGAATTAAGATATTTCAATAATATCAGTCAGCAAGAGGATTTTGCAAATATCACACATCAATACAGCAAATGTGCTGTTATAACACTACTGTTCCACACTCAGCAAGATCTAAGGGCAAGAGAGGCTTCTGTTTTCTCATGTTGCATAACATAAAATATCTAATTCAACAAGGAAAAAAAAATGTTTCAAAATCTATGTCTCTGTAATGCAGATGAGAATTTGACATATTGCCTCAGCTAGGTTTGCATAATTGGTGATATTAAGAGGTTACATGTACAGGGAAAATATAGTTCTTGATCTCTAATAGGATAAAAACATATTGTATAGACATGTTTTACTTCCTCTAATTCCTTTTCCAGAGTAATTAATCACTTCAAGTGATTAAAAATTAGTTGTCTAGTCTAACTCTAGATCTCTGTCCTTCCTCTGTACAAGATAAACACTGTCCTTTTGTCTTTAAATCTAGAAATCAGGTGAATAGTATCCTTTGTTGTACACTATAGAGAAAATGAAATAACATTTATACTGTAGCTGATGAAGTCCATACATCTTACTGAAGAAAATTTAGTTTATATCATCATGGGAAGATTACTCTTGTCTTCCCATTTCTTTTTATACTGACTATTATCATGCTGTTTAACTCAAACTTCCTTTCCAGCCTCTAAGCCACAATACATGCTGCTCTCCATAAACAAACACTTACACTGAAATTCAACTCTTATCTTTCTTTCCTTCTTTTATTGCTTCCTTACATTTCTGATTCAAAAATTTCTTAAATGAATCTTTCAATTTTTTTAGCAGTAACCCACATTCTACCTCAAGGTAAACTCCCCAGTTGTAGCTTTATCCACTTCAGGATTTGATTATTTCCTGTGTTTTTAATCTCTGATTTGTCAGTGGAGGCTGACAACTGAGCTCGGCATAGCACAGCTTTGATATGTTCCAGAACTACTGGCTAGCTTATTAGATCTCAGAGACTTCCCTGAGCTCTACTTGGAATTGTGCTTAGTCAGGTACATGGGTAATCACAGTTCATCCATGAGACAGAAAAGGCCACTGTACATGGCTTCCACATCATTTAACTTCATCAATCTCAGAAAATTAATGTGTAAGTTTAAACTAATCACTACAGGGCAGAACTATAGTATGCTTTGGTCAGGATCAGGTGTGAGCTTTACAAGGAATTAACTTTGTTTTCCCCATCCCCGCTTACTGCATTTGCACTGAGAGGTGTTCTCAGGAAGGATGATCTGGCTTCCTATGGGTGAAACAAACCTGGGAGACAAATGCAGGGTGCACTTGGTGTGCTTTGACCAGTAATCAAAGTTCACCCTATGAGACTATGGCTGGTTAGAAATGTATACAATGTTCTCTACAACCACCTGAAAAAGGAGGTTGTAGAGGAATTGTCTCTTCTCCCAAGCAACAAGTTAACAGACAAGAAGAAATGGCCTTACATTGCATCAAGGGAGGTTTAGGATGGATATTAGGAAAAATTTCTTCACTGAAAAGGTTGTCAAGCATTGGAACAGGCTAACGAGGGCAGCAGTTGAATCACCAAACCTGGAGGTATTTAAAAGATATGTAGATGTAGTGCTCAGTGACATGGTTTAGTGGTAACTTGGCAGTGTTTCATTGAGAGTTAACATGATAATCCTAAAGGTCGCTTCCAACCTAAACAATTCCATGATTCCATGGACATAGGGACCTCAGCACCAAAGATTTTGCTCTACTAAACCAGACCTAGAGATCTGCACCATTTTTTAGGGCAGGTGAAATGATAGATACTTTTTCTTTCTCACAGAAAGTGATAAGGTCTCATCTTACAATGAGTTGAGTTGCCTTATTGGGGTGTTTTTTCCCCTTCATTGACTAGAAAGAGAATAAGAACAGGATTGTGTTGAAAATTACGCAGTACTGTCTTGTGGCCCTGTTCTCACACTGCTCATTTCACTATAGACTCAGTTGCTTATACTTAGGCAGCTAACTTTTAAGGACCTAAAATAAATTAAATAAATCCCACCCAGTATCAGCTTTACAATACCTTAAGTTTTACTTAAGGCTCAAAACAAGCACCTGACTTTCCCTACAGTGAACTGTGGTAACACACTGCATAGCTGTGTAGCTTTTAGGCTATAAAAACATTGATATGAGACCCAAGAAAGAGACTGTGTTAGATTGAAACATAGACGTTATTCATTCCATTTTTTCTGCTTCTGTGTTTGATAGTTGAAGTCAGCTTATCTTCACTCAGAAACCATGTCTCATAGAGGTGCCATTTAAATTGAAATGGTTTTTGATTGACATTCTGATCAAGTAACAATTGAAAAAACCAAACCCAGAAAAAACCCCAACCAAACAACAACCCCATAACACAATAAAAATAGAAAGGAAGAATAGATGGTGAAATTGTAAGTAAGGAAGCAGAGCAAAAGAAAGTGGAGAAATATAAGGAAAGGCTATCAGAATTCTGTATTCATCCTGCATCCCAATACCAGCAGGATTGTTTTACTTTCCCGTGGAGAAAACATGATATAAAATGCCGTGCTTGTGAAAATGCTTAAGGACTTTTACAATACCTTCATGGAAGACTGGTTTGTTTTTTTACAGCTTTATGAATAAACTGGAAACCATCCTGATCAATACCTGTTTCTTTATCAAATTAGGTTGTATCCATGTGGCTATGGAATCGGTCTTCACAAAAGAATCATAATGATGGTTTTCTGCTTAATTTGGCTGTGGGATTAAAAGGAGGAAAAGAGGCAATGAGGGATATGAACAGATTGGAAGCACCAAACAAAGCATAACTGCCAGAATCAGTCAAACAGCTGTCATTTGGCTGCAAGTTATGTGACAAATAATTCTCTTCTTTTATAGCAATCCTACTTTTCTACTATAAAGATTATCTACACTATAGGATACAGTGTATCTATCACCTCACTCATTATTGCTGTGACAGTTCTTATCGCATTCAGGTATGTAAGGTTATTCTTTAACCTTAATCCTTTTAATAGTTCTCAGTATCTTAGACTGTATGAGGTAATATTAGAAATAACAAAGTATTATAGAGAAGTCCAGAAGAATAAAAATAAAAATTTCAGGTAATACTGGTTTAATAATATTAGATTAAGTCTAGAAATAAAAAGTGATCAGATAAAGTCAGAAATAAGAAGAATCAGAACTGGGAAATAAATCCTGACTGTCTTTGGCTAAAGTCACCAACTCACTTTGATCCAAAAAACCAATAGGTCTATTTGCTTGCTTTAGCTGGAATGAAGATAATTTTTGATAAATTATGTGTGCTTGCCTTGTATGGGCTCAGTAAATTGTATATTACTAAGAACATAAAAAAAATCAATTCTGAATCAATGTTCCTATGGCACAAAACTATAGAGAGTTTTGAAAGTTAGGCTCTGAATTTTTCTGTTTGGAAGGATTTCTTTTCTATTGAACTACCCAGCTATTAGACATTTTTTGGTCATAATTTAGAGAAAAACTGATTGCCTATTTTTCTTTTAATGTAGATTTTATGTTTTCTAACATTTAGTATTTATTTTATTAATCTTTGTTTATTTCTTGTATTTGTGCAGGACAAAAAAGTGTTTTAATGCTATGCTGTGAGAATCAGGTTTCTCTGGGGAAAGTTTTGGTTCCTAGCTCATGTCTGGAAGTCAAAAGATATGTATATTGACATCCACTCTGACCTTAGGAAAACAAACCAGCCCAAATAAGGGGAAAGAAAGAAACAATGGACATAAAGAGACTTAGTAATAGGGAGGAAAAAGTTATGGTTAACAATGGGGTTGACATTTGAGTTCAGGAATAAGATTCTGCACACTCTAAGTGAGTTTTAAGATTAGGCAACCCTGGGATTACTGGATGTGAATGAAATTCAGCTTTTAATGTTTTTTTTTGCTAATTAGATAAGCAATTATAAGCAACTAATTAGATAAAGTTTTCATCTCCAAATGAAAGCATAAAGTTGAACTTGTATAACTCCTCCAAAGGTCTGCATTTAATAACAATCAAAAAGATTAATATGAATTAAATGAACATGAGAATTTAGAGTAGATTTGCCAAATTACAATTATCCACATTCAGTTAATTCATAAGATTAACTCTGGCAAAGTAAAGAAGAGTTCTTCAATTCTGGATAAAGCTGCCTGCACAGGGATTTAACACAACTGAACTCACACACAGCATTTTGCTGTACAGAAAATCTTGCCGTGAGCATGGTAAATCATTACCATGTTCATTGAGAAAACTGTCTACTTAGTCCAGGATATCTCTGCAGGCCTGCTCTCAAGAGTGGTTTAGTCACAGTCAGAATTGTATCAGTAGAGATCTCTACTGATGTAGGTTTCTCTTGGCCCCAAAATAATGCCAACTTAAAGCTGGCTCAGGTGGCTCAGGCAAACTAAAATGGAGATCCTTGGAATTTGGCAGAGCAGAAACATCACCAGCGTAACACCTAACAAGGAAGGAGATTAAGATGCAGTCTGCAGGTGAACTCCTTTACACCACAAGGTTTCTATCTCTACCTGCTTTCAGAGAGAACTGAGTGGATGGAAGTGTTCTCTCTGTACATGCCTGAGCTGAAACAAGGGTTTACTGCATATTTGAGTGACTGTTAGCACAAGTCAGTTAGCTATCTCAGAAGAAAACTTCTTCTTTTCTTCCAGGAGGCTTCGCTGTCCCAGAAATTATATCCATGTGCAGCTCTTTTTTACTTTTATCTTAAAAGCTATTGCCATTTTCATTAAGGATGCAGTCCTTTTCCAAGAGGAAGACATTGACCATTGCAGCTTCTCTACAGTAAGCACATGAAAAGCAGCACACTGTGGTACTTGAGGTTTTTACATACCATCTATATATGGTTTCACTTTTCATTGCTCTTTTTTACTACTGTTTTTTACTTTCTAACCTGGTAGTGAAAATGCAATAATTATTTCAGTCACAGTCTGTATGTTTTACCTCCATAAGAACTTCTGAGTTAATCAATTTGTGATCCTGTAGCACTTTGAATCAGATATAGGCTTTGCCATAGAAAAGTATCATTACACTGCAACACCTCTATAATCTGGAACCTGAAAATCCAGATCTCCAAGCACCTCATAACACAATTTTCAAAAAATGTTTCTTCTGGAAATGTATTTCATGTTCTGACTGGAAGGTCTGAGATGTAAACCATAAGACGTGCAAGGTACTAGACAATCAATTTAGCTTTTGTCCAGCCACAAATATTGGCAACACGACAATGTTGGTTTATGGGATGATTCTTCTGAATTGTTCATGGCCACACAAAAGTTTAAAACTGAGCCTAAGTAGGAAATATGATGGGTCCTTGAACATACTTTTGTCCAAGGGCTATGGAGCGTTTGACTCTACTCATATAAGCTACACTGAAGGCAGTGCATTTGTGGGAGAAATCACATACTTGGGAGACTAAGCTGTATTTCTAGCATAGAGATATAAACCAAAATTCAGTGGAGATTCCAAGATATTACGATGGTTTAACTCATATTCAGAAAGCCATATTAATGTTAAACTTTCCCTTTAAACATGAATCTCACAGTCATGATTGTGAGACCTTTGTAAATCTTAGACAGAATTACAAATACCTACTGCCTCTGCAAATCAAACACATGTATGCACAAGTGATGCCAAAACTATGACTTTCCTGTTCTCTAGACTGAATGCAAGATCTCAGTTGTTTTCTGTCACTACTTCATGATGACAAATTTCATGTGGCTGCTAGTAGAAGCTCTTTACCTAAACTGTCTGCTACTCTCATCTCTTTCTCATGGAAGAAGATATTTTTGGTGGCTTGTCCTCTTTGGCTGGGGTAAGTAAGGCTTTTACATTATATTAATAAAAGGCAATATTTTCCCATGGAATCTATCCTGCCTAATTAAAGTGCCCAACTTGGGCATTGCTTTGATTTTAGGAGCAATAAAGGAAGAGCTATCAAGTTTTTGGGTATGGCATTAAAGTTCCTATGGAAGTGGAAAATTAAGTACATTTGTGAACACACAGAGGAAGATGCAGTCTACTTAACCTTCTTATACCCACTGAAAATATAGATTCCTCTAAGGAGCGACCCCAATCTACTAAGTTAGGTGTACCTTGCTTCAGTTCATGCATGAATACAGTTACATAGTGTTCTTCTGTGAATGGGTCCATCCGGAGGCATAGCAGGCATTTTTGTAGTCCTGATACTGCTACAGCCCATCTTTTGCTCTTGGCAATTATGTGAATAAAGGAGCTCTGTCCACTAAATAACAGTGGAAGCATGAGACAGCAACATTTTCACTCCCTTCTCTTGTAGCCTGCAATAAATCTAATTGTTCAGACATTTGCAGTGACTTAGAAATCAGAAATTAAACAGTTTCCCACATAAAGATGCTGTGTAAAGGAAAAAGCAGAGAACACCCTCCTGAAGATATATAGCAGGTAAATACATTGCCCAGGGGAATTTTTGGTCAGTTCAGGAAGACAATTCATGCATGTTGCTACTGAAGTTTAAGGTAGGACTGACAACTAAGCAGACTTAATAACTTTTTGCTTTTTTAGGAAGGTGTAGGGTAGACTGTCTCACATTCAATGTGTGTAAAGTGGTAGTATTAATATTCTTTTAAGATTTGGTAAATTCTGTTTCCCAACATTTTGTCATGCAAAAAGCTTACTAACTAAAACTGGGTTTTAATGTGCTATCTGGATGCGGGTGCTGACTTCAGGTGAGATCACTCATCTAAGTTGTGCTCATGGTAGTAAGAGGTTGCAAATTCAGTCTTCTGTGGTGCAAACCATTCAGTCTTCTATATGTGCAAACTGTGTTCCTTTGTATGTTCACAATGATTCATGACCACCAAACAGTCAACGCTTTAACTTGTTTCATTCCATCATGGGTATTAGGAGATTTATTTTCCGGTTTATACCAGAAATCTAAAACAATTTCTGTTACATGAACAGGCCACAAAGGGTAATTACAGTTTTGAAAATGAGAGCTCCTTATTATCATACCAGAGTTTCAGTGGGCAAAATTTGAATTAATTGATAAAATTTGACAATCACAGTTTTTGTTTAACTAACAGGTTTTCCAACCCTTTTCACCTTTATATGGATATTGGCAAAATTCTACTTTGAAGATACAGCGTAAGTAATTGTTTGCTATATTATTCTACATTCCTGGGTTATATGTTATATTAGCAATATATATATTGCTAATGATGAAGGTTTATATAATTTCAATTACATAGGAAAATAATATTAACATATTGGCCACCTTTCCCTATATCACCAAGTAGATAAGTGCCTTTGGTGGAATTCTGCATTTTCATTCCATCCACTATGCGTACATAGTGAATGAGGATTACAATCTCCATTAGAATATAATATGGCAATTGATACTGTAAAAGGGGATACTTCCCAGGAACCTGAAATATTTATTTTGTGCTGCAAAAAAAAAAGGGATTCTAATCAGATACCAAAGAAAGAAAGCAAAATTCTAAGAATTTCTGATACAAAATACTTTTTGATGTTTCTGAAGCCTGGAGTGCTCACTATTTTACACAGACAAAAAGTTTCATGTCATAAATAATCGTCTTTGAAGAAAAAGAAAAAGATATAACTTTGTATCAGTCATGGAATCATCTCTTTAAGCCTTTTGTCAGAATTGCTGTATCCATGGCTGCCACTTAACACATCATGATGACTATTCCTTTTTGAAAAGAGTTAAATAATCTGTAAGGAGTATGTCCTGTTCAGAGCAGAGCTTAAATATTTGGATACTTGCTCCATACCTGCACTTCCATTAAAATATCTCCAACACCGTTAGGTGATGTGTTGATTCTAGTGATTACATTGCAAATTTACTGTTATTTTCTCAGATGCTGGGATGTTAATCAAGGCTCTCCATACTGGTGGCTTATCAAAGGACCTATTATAATTTCTGTTGGGGTAGGTGTTTCTAAGTTTGTCAATATTAATTAGAAGAAAAAAGACTTTTAAATTAAAATCTGGTTACTGTTTGCTGAAATGTTGTTTGAAATAAGGAAGAGGAATAGTACTGTAAGCCTACCTATGCTCAATGCAAACTAATAAGAGGCAGAGAAGCAAACATCCTTCACAAAAAATGAAAGATTTCATGGAATTGTCAGTTTGGTTGAAACTAACAACAGGTGAGAGGTTAAGCATTCCCTACAATATTTTAGCCTGCATCCAGAATCATGAATAAATTTTAATACAAACTTTCAAGGGCAATAGCTTTCTGTTCATAGGTGATAACAATGATAATAGCTCTTGAACCTGACATTTATTGAATAAACTTATGGACTTTAAATGATTATTGTGTACGATTACTCCCACATGACTTTAAAAAGCAATATTTGAAAAAGAAATTAATAGAAGACCGTAAGTCCATCTATTAAAAGCTTAATTTAATTGGAGGACATATGCATACAAATAAGGCATATATAGGCAAAGAGTGTGAATGAAAAATCTCAAGTTGAATTCTGGTCATGGTTTGCCATGTTTCAATAAAATATTATATTTCCTTCTACCTCCATCTGATATCCACGTTTGAAGTCAAGAGAATCAGGGGATTACAGTGATAATTTTTCTGCTTAATTTACCAGTAATGGAAAAAAACCCAGTCTTGACATTCTGAGCAAAATTAAGCATTCAGCATCACCAATGAAGAGCTGGTGTTTATGGACACATGCAAAACTCATAGGGACAATTGAGCAGCTTCAGGGACTTAAGTAAAGCTTTGTCAAATTTCAGTTGTAGAAAATTTGCTTTGCAATACAGGATGTCTACAATAGATGACTACATTTGGAAGAGGTGCCTCATCCCCAGCTCCATCTGGGACACTATTGGCTTTACTGGCTGGCTCTCCATTGACTACAGGGGAAAATGATGATCAGCTTAGATGCAGACATGTCATTGAAAAAACCTATATTTAGTCCAATTAAATCTATTGATAATGTCTAAAAATGTCTAATGTCTAAATTTTCATAGCAAGGTTTTACATATGAAAGTAACCTTTTCTCTTTTTTTCCCCCCCCAAATTATTGTGAACAGGTCAATTTTGTCCTATTTATCAACATCATCAGAATTTTGCTGAAAAAACTAGACCCTAGACAAATTAATTTCAATAACTCTTCTCAGTACAGGTACCGTATGGCATAAAATAAAATAATTTATTTTACTGATAAAAACTGATATAATCTTTTCCAAAATGAGAAGCACATGTCCAGTGTCACAGACAGGCTCAGTTTGGCTGGCATTAAATTTTAGAAATTCCCAACTTTATCCCATTCCCAAGGAAATTAGTCAAAGTTTCCTCACCTAATAGTGACCATCTAAACATGATGTATTCAAAGCAGTTCAGGTGTCTACTGTCCAGTTACAATCAGTGGAGAGATTAGGAAACGATTAATTGAATCCATATTAGATGTCTGATTTAGGATAGGGTAAACTACTCTCTATAGATACCTTCTTCTGTATGTGAACTATAAAAGGAGCCTACATTTTACTTCCTCTGTATTTACTTACAGAGTAACGTAAGTAAATATGACAGAATAAATGTCAAATTTTCAACAGCTCCAATGGGTCAAAATATATTCTACTCCTTTGTGTTTTCCTGAACTGCAATCTCATTCAGAAAGACAGAATGTCAAAGAACCATAAGAAATGCCATGAAAATGGTATTGCCATGACCATGGTACTGCCAGTAAGCAATTAGCAGCAGAAATCTATTTCCAGCTAATTTCTTATGCTCTTTGTCCAGCACTGTAGTCCCAAGTGATATGAACTTCACATGTAGATATTTAGATCCTCTTTTTAACACCTGTTTGTTACTGTTGTATATTACATGCATTAGTCTTTACTCAAGAAAATAATATTACATTATTTCTTCTCATGTACTTTGCTAGACGTCTCTCAAGGTCAACTCTGCTTCTAATTCCATTATTTGGAACCCATTATATTGTCTTCAACTTTCTTCCGGAATATACCAGCTTGGGAGTTCGGCTTTACTTAGAGCTCTGCATTGGATCTTTTCAGGTAAAATGACTGTAGAGGTTTCAATTCCTTCTTAGCAGATTTTCTCATTTAATGTTGTATCTGCATGACAACTAGTATTGTACAAAAAATAATTGGATCCTGAAGCTAATAACTCCTCAGAGAGTTCATGGTCCTTTGATGAGCTATGGTATCTGAAGATGTGATTTGAATCTTATGTAATTATAGACTGTATTTGCAGATCTCGCAAGTACAAGGCCAAGTCTTTCAGGTGCATTTGTAAATTGGATTATGGATCAGAGTTATGCAGGGAAAACCTTCTTTGCTAGCAGCAGTAATCCACATACTTTCCCTGACAAGACCAAGCTGCTCTGGGCTGATGTTAAATTATCCAGTGGCAATCAAAGCTGTAGGTCCAGCCCCTTTTCAAATTCTTTGCCAAGTAATAAATTGATAGACAAACATATAAACACAGAATAGAGACTGATGCACATACAAGTCCCATAGATACCACTGCCCTGAGGAATACTCCATGATTTTCCATCCTGGATAGGCAAAATGTTTGGTGTATTTAGGATGCCCCCAACAGGTCTGAATTGACACAGAGGGTATGGACAACTTGGTGCCAATTAGAATAGCTGCTAAGCTTCCTCTGCCGTACCCTCCAGGTGACTTTACTACTTGAGTTATGAGGAAGGAAGTTTCCTTTTGTCTTCCTCCCTTTCCCTGTGCTATACCTCAGGGTCTACAAGGCGCAGCAGTAGACAATGCTGCCAGACTTCACAAGGGAGCATATCTCCCTCTGAATGGTTGCTTGACATCAGTTTTCAATGAACACCACCAAAAACTGAGCAGTTGGGATGGTTTGGTCCTCTTGAGTATTTAATCCTTTGTGTCAATTCTATCCAATACACTTACACACCTTGCACCCTGACCATCCATACTTGGAACTGGCTTTCATTGAGTAAATTAACAATGTAAGGAATAAGTTAACTGAATGCAAGGATGGTTTTTAGCTGGACTTATCTGATCACATAGGTCCATTGACTTCCTAGGATATTCCTGGGTTTGTCTCAGTTCAGAATCTTATCATAGGTATTCAATAGGCCAGAATTTGATCACATACGAATAAACCGCAAAGACACAGAAGTTGACTAAAAAGCTGTTTGAGCTGCTCCATGCATGGATCTCCATACAAAGTCTATGTTTTCTTACCATTTTACACTGTGTAAAGCATTAGCTCTGGAGTGTTTGGCTGTAGGATAGACCATATTTTTGTAAACATAATGTGGGAGAACTTCAATTGCCATATCATCTGTTCATGCAAATTTATATTATGTTACTGACTTTGGTGAAATGCCACTAACTAGTTGATTATCTGGCTGATCAACTTCATTGGAGGTACATAAAAAATTTTCCAATTTATAAAAATCCTTCAACCTATAGTGATACTGACTAATTCACATACACAGTACCATCATGAAGTCAGATAGTGCAAATTTCTTTCTCAAATTGTGATAACACTCAATACTTTCTTTTTCTTTTTTTTTTTTTTTGTCTTTTTTCAGGGGTTTATTGTAGCAGTTCTCTACTGTTTTCTGAACCAAGAGGTAAGGAAACTATATCCTTTACAATATTGCTTTCACTGGCAGATATATAGAGTTAATAATCAGTTTCCTTCAAGGAGATAATAAAATCTTTTTGTTTCTTTGGTTTGTGCTGTAACATGGGAATCAATGAAGTTGAATTTAATTTCAATTATCTTCATGAGAATGAAGCCATCTAGTGGACAAATTAACTTTTACTGCTTTGGTATTCCATCAAGCTTTTCTAATCTTTTCTGAACATTTTTGTACTATAGCAGTGCCTGGAAAAGCCATGCTAATTCAGGACATGAAAGTACAAGCTGCTGCAATGATGCAAAGAGATCTCCATTTACTACAGGTCTATGATTAAATTGGAAAGAATTAAAATTTATGCTTATTGCCCAATACTGAAATATTATGTTTTAGTATTTTCAATATGTTCAGGAATTTCTTCATGTTGATATTTTTTTTTCTATTTAGAATATATAGGTTGATGTGACAGGAATCATTTCATTTTGCTTAGTATCCGTATCTGTTTATATAGTCTGTATGTGACAAGAATGCATCTGAAATGTATTATAAGTTTTTCATCCGTTGTTTCGAATGGCTTGAAACCCTGAAATTTCACCCTTCTCTCTGAGTACGGGGTATTTGAGATGGCTATTTTACAGTACGACAGGGATTTGGATTCAGACTACATTCACAACCTACTGGTTTCTACCTGAAGATCCTAAAAAAGAAGAGCACTTCAATTTAGAAATTCCCTTCCCATTAAACTACTGGGAAGGCACACTTCTAATAAGAATCAGATGTGAAATCAGTCTCAGTGGCTTGTCTGGACTCACTGTATGTCATGTGAACATGTCAACGCATGGCATGCATAGCTCTGTCTATGCAAATGTCTCCTGATTGCTATTGGCTTTCCCCTCACCATCTTAAATAGCAAAGTAATATTATTTCTTGGCCACAAATTGGTGTGTTAATTAAGAAACTTGCTGTAGACTATACTACTCTACACTTAGTAACTGAGGAAGAGCAAGCAATTTGGAGAGAATGTGTTTGTGTAGGCAATGTTGGTGGGACAATCACTGGAATAAATTTTAAAAGGGATATTTAAAAAAAAAAAGAAGGGGGAGAGTGTATTCTAGTGATGGACAAAATGTTTTAGAGTCCTAGAGATAGAGACCTCAAGCTCTTTTATTTCTTAGAAAATTGAGGTGACTTGACTGTTCATAAAGATGTCAAAGTATAACTGCTTTGTTGGGAGAAAGTTACTCAGTGCTGATAGACTTTTCAGTTCAGCAGAGGAAGGTGTATTGAGGACCACCAGGTAGAAATTTAAACCAGGTAAGTTAAAAATTGAAGTGTTAGTTGTTTTTTTTCATTTGAGTGATGACTCTAAAAGTGAACTTTGTTGATGCCCATGGTTGTTAAGTAGAAGAATGGGAGTGCATGGTCTCATATAAAGTATACCCTTAATTCTTGAATGGAAAAGTGGGGGTCAATTGTTCTTTTTAACATGGGAGACCAACTCTGAGATACTTTAATTAATGTAGAGTGATGAGCATGCTGAGACAAGCTAGATGAAGCATTCTCTGGAGGATCCTACTTTTCTCTATTAAAAGAAAGGGAGCCTAGAGGAACTAATTTGAACTGAGACATCTAAATTTTACCCTTTTTTACCCACCATTTCTGTCTTTCCTCTTTCCCATAAGTCTACTTCAAAGCAGTATTTGACCACAAAATAGTGTTCTCCTTTCCTTTTGAGGTACAAACGGAAATTGGCCGAAGGTGGCATGGTAAGAGATATGGACTTATGCCAGTGTGGAGAAGGACAAGATGGACTGTGCCATCTAGTTCTGGAGTAAAAATGACCACATCTATGTGCTAAAGAAGTCATCAGGATCTGGAGTAATCCCATATAAAAGCATGATTAGGAAAAAAACCAAACCAAATCAAACTAAAAAGCAACAAATAAATGAAAAATTCCACCAAACATAATGATTGCATACTGAGCAAACTGGGTGATGATCTCCTTATACAGCAGTTCTGCCCACTGGACATCTTTTGCAGAGCAAGCATTGCAGTGACAGGCTAAATACAGACTGATTTACATCCCTCTTATTGATATATTTTGCATCACAGCAAACACAAAAATCACCTTGGTGATTTGGTTCACCTCCTGTACATTTTCACTGATGAACTGTAGAGCATAATATGTTTAGGGAGGGGACACCAGTACTACACTCTAGGAAACTGATATTCCATCCTTACTCAATGGGAAATGGAATCTATCTGGCTTGTTCAAACTTTGTTCTTTGTTTCAATTGAGTAGATATGCAAGCTGAGTGTCTTGTCAAACTTCAATACAATGACTAGAAAGTCCTTTTATATTGTTTTTTTATTTTGTCTCTTTAGAAGCAAAAAGATTCAAATTTCACAATAAAACCCAATACAGTCTCAGGTTCTGTTATTTCGGTAGCTACAGATTAGAATATTTATGATCATCAAGTAGCAGAAGACGGAGGTGTTGGGACAATGCTCTATAAGATAATTATCAAAGAATAACTGCTCTTTGCAAGTAAATTAAAAAGAAAAGCAAACTTTTGCACAGAAAGAAAACGAGATGGACAAGAAGATTGCTAGGAATACAGCCAAGTATTTTCTTATGTGTGACTGTTGTTGCTCTCCAGGGGTGTAAAACAAGCAGAAGCTTGAAAATAAATTTTCGTTTCCAGTGTTTGTACTTGAGAGATTTTGTTTCTTTGGTTGGTTGGTTTTGTTTTGTTTTCCCTCAATGGTTGTTGTAAACTGTAGATGATTGTAGATGACTGATTAAACTCTTTCATGAGGATATCAGGGCTTAGAAAGGAGCAAAGAAAGCTAAACTGTCCCAAACAGTGTGGACTATCAGACCAGTATGTTTTAACCAAGATCTTCTGGACATTCCAATGACCTGCCAGGACCGATTAAACAACACAACTGATAACAGGGAAAAGTAGACTTGCACTCCTTTCTTTTTTTATTTCTTTTTCATTTGCTGTATCCAGGTAATTGCAACTAACTTGGAGAAGTGGAATCTTATGCCATCTAGATTTTAAGTAAAAGCTGAATTCGAAGGAGGTGATTTCCTTTGGAAAAAAAATGGTATTGTCTTTGAATTTTTTATTTCATCTGTGAAAAACACAGTAATGGCTCAATTCAGATCTAAGAGTGGGAAAAGAGTCTAAGAGATCACTGGAAGGAAGGTGTTTATTTCCAGTTCTGCGATGACTCTTTGTAACACGTATTACAATGTGGGACACAAGATACTGTTTATACTGGTTTCCTTCTTTTATCTAGAAGGATTCAAGATGACCTGTATGGAAGCATGTGTCAAATGGTTGCTAATCTGTTGAAAATAAGAGACTAACAGAGAGATGAGTTTTGCATGGCTTTTAGTGTTATACAGCATCCAGCTAGTTTGAGAAAGTGACATAACCTTTCAACCAAGCATGTGTGTTGAGGTAGTTGAATGAGTCTTCTTTCATGAAAATGGATGTTTTTCAGCCTCAAAAAGATCAGGGTTTCTACCACCTCGAAGGGAGCCTGGAGTAATAAATTAACTAAGAAGTCTAAATTTCATACATCTCTACTGTACATGCTTAGGTAGAAAATTTCCTACAGCTTCTACATTTCTGTTACTGTATATTCAACTCTGAAGTGGCAAATTTATTCTGAAGACCATCACGCTCCATAACTGGAAGATAAAAGAGGCAATAAAAACTAAATAAAATTCTTTCAATCAACCATTGTCTGTATCAGCTGATTTCTGAATGTGTGATGGCTTTTTCTTATTTCCATGTCTCAACCAGTGATATAATGTGCCATATTAAGATTTGTACATCTTGACTGTATCAATTCGATTTTCTGCCTTGTAATTAAGTCCTACAATATTGAAATGGTGATACCATGACGATTTTGACATTAACTGGACACATAAGTAACAGATATGAAAGCACATGAATGCATGGAGTTCTCAGGGCTCTTATTCTCTGCTTTTGCAGAAGCCTGCACTAAGGGCTTGACCCCAAATCCATTTGAATCAAGAATATCAATAGCCTGTCCAAATAATTTCCATCAACTTTGTATGATATATAAAATGGACAACTATTTAGCTGCATTCAATTATCTGTAATATCCATTCCCACCTAAACAGGGCTATCAATGACTAGGTCTTTTTCTAGTCATCTCAGCTTTTTATAAAAGGAACAGAGGGAGGAACCTTCAGAGAGAATTTAATTCCTTCCTGAAGTAAATAGTCACTATAGGGAGAATACTTTCCTGTGAGTTAGCTGAAACTAAGGACAGAAGTGGCTAAAATCAGGAGACATGACTCTATTTATTTAGAATATTAATATCAGATATGACTAGGCCGGCAGAGATACTAAGATTACATTACGTTTTTGTCAAATTCAATCTTGATCATAAAGTGATCTTTAAAAACTTTAAAAACTTAAGAAATGTTCAGTTTTTTTGAGAAGGAGATTGCACTGAATTTAGGCAATTTTTACCAAGCTTAACGCTGCCTTAACACAGTTATTGCATAAGGTTACGTTTCTGCAAGTTCTTGCGTGTCACATGCAAATTTTGATAAAATAGGTATGAAAAGTGTGAGTAACAGAAACTCCTTAACCTTTAAAGAATAAATTTTGCTAAGTATGATTTACTTTCACTTGGACTAGGGCCAGAGCAATAGAAAACTGATCTGAAGATAGCGAATAATTTCCCGGGTGTGCAAATAGCTGCAGGGTTTACACTGCAATGAGTAAAGACAGAAGTGAAAAGGAGCTTCCAGGGGTGATGGCTGAGCTGATGTCACTGCAGGCTGCAGTGGAAAAAAAGATCAGCAGTTTTAGGTGCATCTGCCAGGTTTCTGCCAGCTTAGGTGCAACTTAAGTCATTTGGAAACACCTTTGATATTTTATCACGACAAATTGATGACATTGATTGAATAACTTTTCTCCTTCTACCCTCAAAGACACCTGCCAGATTCCTAAAAATAAGTAATATTTTTGGCAGCATGACATGACTAAAGACTCCATCTTCCTTTTTTTTAATTTTTAATGAAAATATCCCAAATATCCCAGTGTAGTGTATTTATTTAGTTTCCTCCACACTACGTATTCAGGTAGCATTTTCTGTTAGGATATTAGGATCTTGTCTACTGATTTTGTCCTGATTTTTTTTTCAGGTAATCACCCTTTTACAATGTTTGCCTCTGTCTAGCTTAGTGCTTTGTGTTGCTTTCTCACACAGTATAACTGTAATAACTTCATTGATAATCGTAGCAATGGCAAAATCTCTCTTACTTAACAGTATATATTTTATATTAAGAAAATAAAATAGTGCATCATATCAGCACTAACATTGTAGACTTGTGGTGGTTCTGTCTTTAACACCAAGGCAGAATTACCATTATTGTTTTTACAGCATGAAACAATTTCATATTTGAGCAAATAACAGGCAGCTTTTCAGTGTTTTGCTTTATTTGAATTGTGATTCAATCTTTAATAGAGTAAACATTTGGTACCTCTACCAAGGGATGTCCTATAGGGATAAGCATATCAGTCTTATTGTAGGAGTGAAAAAAACCCAGAAAAATATTAGAATTGGCCCAAAGTGTTCCATGAGCTTTGGACTTATTGTCCTAATAAAAACTTTACAGGCAAAATTTATCTGAACTAATTTGTACTTGAAATCCTTCTATGCAGTAAGATCCCAGATCTTCTGTCTTGCCTCTATGTATCTGTAGGAAAAGGGAGATGTTCCTGTATAATAGATTGGGAACAAGCATGAAACATATTTTAATTATAATGGTGCTGTTCCCTGGTGATCGGGGAGACATCTGGCAATTGAAACGGAGATCAGACACACACGTAATCCATACCACCTTCAATTGCAAGAGAGACAATTACAACTATACAATCACTGTCTAGATTGAATTGTGTTCTAATATTCTCAATTTAAGATATTAATATGGTATGCTTAAGGTGAATGTCTTGCAATTATCCATAAAGAATGAAGCTTTTAATCACATCTTGCTACTGCAAAATACGTCAGAATAATGGTGAGGCTTTTGGCTAGTGAAAATGATTCTGTAACATACTGTGAAAATCTTCTAAATAAAGAGTTTAAAAAGTGAATTGTCGTTTGTATGAATAATCATTACTTTTCTGCTTGCAGAGCAGCAATGCTGTTTAGTTGCAAATAAGATAAATAATGACCATATTTCATGTCATAATATTAAATAACTGAAATTGTTTATTTCTACTATATTTTGGTTCAAATGGTATCAATTTTTAATATATATTAATATTTTGCAATATGAAAAAAGAAAGTATAAATGTTATTTGTAATTTTATGTGGCAATAGGATTTTCCTGTCTTGTTTATGTGATTGAACCAATCTGTTGTATCAAAGTGGACATTAAATGCCTTTCTTAAAGTGACAGGAGCAGATACAATAAATCCTTGATATTGCAGTCTACACACTAATGTCTATAATAAATCTGTTTATTTCCCCAATTACACTCTCTTTACATGACCAACTGTTTTATCTGTACTAGTTGGTCATGTGCAGAGCTGTCTAGATGATGATGACATTCCTTGCCCTAAGGTTAGCTTACATAGTCATTTCTTCTGGTCAATCCACTTCCAAATTGGAGGGCTATATGTAACCATTTCCTTTTCCCAAATTTTACTCGAGTCAGATATAATGAGTGACGCAGCTTCAATGCTCCTTTATCCCCTATATTCTGTGATTATGATGTGGTTCTATCCTCAGTTTCATTGTTGTCCAGGCTACTTTTTTTTTTTGGTTACTTTTTCGTTTAAAGACACATCATGACTCCGCTAGATGGCAGCCAGGACCTTCACAGAATGAGATGTACAATGGGATGAGACCCGCTGAAAGTGGATTATACTTTTGACAGATTCCCTTGACACATACCAATTAAGATGTTCCATTTAAGGGACAAATTATTTCATTGTCTTTCTACTGAGACTCTCAGCATTCAGTACAGCACTGATGGACTCCACTATCCATCCTACAGCCAGGACGTTACATCCTTCTTTCCCTTTCTTTTTGACTCAGATTGCTGAAATGATCATAGAAGCACCTGGAGGTGTCTCTGCAGGGTAGTACGATGTGTGTACACCAGACATCCCTTTAGTAGAGCAAGCCTAAGGTGCCCTTGAGGCCAGGCTGTCAAGTCTTGTATAGGTTGTGAGATTGCAGGTATGGATTCAGGCAGGGATGAAACTCATCCTCATCCTTGAGCATGGCCTACAGGCTCCTGGACCACCAAACACTACTGGAGACCACCCTACAAGCAGTTTGCAAGGCTACTTGACTGAGAGCTAAGTGAAATATGTATCACTTCACTTTACAGCCACACTGGAGACCAATGGCATCAGGTTGTGCCAAGGGAGGTCTATGATGGATATTAGGACAAATTTCTTCACCGAAAGTGTTATCAAGCAATGGAACAGGCTACCCAGGGAAGTGATTGACTCTCCATACAAGATGTGTAGACGTGATGCTGAAGGACATGGTTTAGTCGTGGTTTTGGCAGTGTTAAATTGATGGTTAGACTTGATGCTCTGAAAGGTCCCTTCTAAACTAGACAATTTTATGATTCTAAAAGTCTTCACCTCATAAACAGGCAGCAGTATTGTGGTTGTTCAGAGCTCAGTTCAATCTTTAAAATCCACCTGAGATGTCAAGAAAAAAGTGAATGAACAGTTGCCCTGACCACAGTGCCACAGATACTTGGCTGTTCACAATTCAGGAAACTTGTTCATGGATGTTTCCATGGTGGTTCTGTTACTTTGTTGTCACAATCACAGAATCACAGAATCACTTATGTTAGCAGGGACCTATTAAGGTCATCAAGCCCAACCAATGAAAAAAAAACACAAAAAAACCCACAACCCACAACCAAACAAACCCCCCCCCCACAAACCACACACCACACCCAAAACAACACCAACCCAACTAATCCATATCCCCGAGCACCATGTCAACTGGTCTCTTGAATACCTCCAGGGATGGTGCCCCAGCCACCTTCCTGGGCAGCCCATTCCAATGCCTGTCAACCCTTTCAGTAAAGAAATAGTTCCTAATATCTTATCTGAACCTCTCCTGGTGCAACTTGAAGCCATTACCCCTTGTCCCATCATCTGTGACCTGGGAGAAGAGAGTGATCACCCCGTCTCTACAGCCTCCTTTAAGGTAGTTGTAGAGAGAGAGAAGGTCTCCCTCAGTCTTCTCTTCTAAACTGAACACCCCCAGCTCCCACATCCTCTCCTCATAAGACTTGTGCTCCAGACCCCTCACCAGCTCTGTTGCCCTTCTCTGGACCTCCTCTAGCACATCAATGTCTTTCTTGTGGTAGGGGGCCCAAAACTGGATACAGTACTCGAGGTGGGGGTCTCACCAGTGCCGAGTACAGGGAGACAATCAGGACAATCACCTCTCAGGTCCTACTCACCACATTGTTCTTGATACAGATCAGGATGATGTTGGCCTTCTTGGCCACCTGGGCACACTGCTGGCTCATGTTCAGCCAACAGTCGACCAACACCCCCAGGTCCTTTTCTGACAGGCAGCTCCAGCCATTCTTCCCCAAGTCTGTAGTGCTGCCTCGGGCTGTTATGACAATAGTGGATGTATTTGTGAAATCAGCTCTAAAAATCATGTAGTGCCCCTTTTTCTAGGGATATGGAAGGATATGCAGAGACTTGGAACACATGCTTATCTGTCTGCCTTGGTGCAATGTCTGGATCTGGACTCCCCAGTTCAAGAAACACAAGGAACTACTGGAACTACTGTCCAGCAGAGGGCTATAAAGATGATCAAAGGAATGGAGCCTTGATCCTCTCTCATGAGGAAAGGCTGAGACACTCGGGTCTGTTTAGCCTGGAGAAGAGAAGACTCAGGGGAGATCTCATCAATTCTTATCAATATGTAAAGGGCGGGTGGCATGACTATGAGACCAGAACCTTTTCAGTGGTGCTCAGTGACAGGACAAGGGGAAATGGGCACAAACCAGAACCGTGAAATTCCATCTGAACATAAGGAAATACTTCTTTATTTTCAGTGTGGCAGATGCTGGAACAGGCTGCCCAGAGAGGTTTGGAGTCTCCTTCTTTGGAGATACTTAAAACTTCCCTGGATGAGTTCCTGTACAGCCTCCTCTGGGTGACTAGGTGACTAGGGGGGTTGCACTAGATGATCTCTGAAAGTCCCTTCTGACCTCTGCCATTCTGCTGCACTTTAATTCCTCTGGCTTTTCCAACAGATATGCCTGTGTGTTTTGGCTCCGTTGCTCCTTGAGAATCATTGCTTGTGGCAGACCATCACAGATCAACAGTGATAACTCAGCTCTCTCTGTAGTCTGCTCCTGGTGTTGGAGAAGGTTTTCTGGCCATGTTAAAAATTAAGGTATAGTCCAGCTTGGTTCTCGGTGCAATTGTAGGCTTATTAGCTAAGTAAATACACCCAATGCCTTTCCATATCCTGATTTCTCTTGCTGAACTACCCAGAAAACTCCCCCCCAAATTTTTTTTTCCAGTACTTAGGATAAGCAGGTTGCTTACCTCCTTTGCTGACTTGTGGCATTTGCTTTGCTGTTTCTGGTATTTTCATGGGTATAGGACAAAATACACTGAAGCAATTGGGGGGAAATGCTGTCTATCCTTATCCTTCAGCTTTTAGTGCATATGTTTTCCTGAGTGCCCTTTCAGAAGCTCAGTAACAAAAGAAAAGCAGCTTTTAAATAGTGGTTGGATTTTAATCTTGGTCTCTCTCTGCTTTAAAAGGTTTGAAAAAAACCTAGAGTGGCTTTTAATAAAGTAGCAACTATTGGAATACCAGTAATTTTCTTTCCTCCCAGAGACACGGTGGAGAATATAATTTAATTTGATTAATTCATAACTCACATTTAAAATGTTGGATTCTTTTTGTTTCTCTATTTTTTTTCCTTTTTCTTTTCCCCTACTTTCTCTTTGGCATTCACATTTATAAGCTATTTGAAAACAATTCAGATGCTTTTAGCAGGAAGTGGTTACCTCTGTACCCAGCAAGAAAACTGCCAGAACATTGCTACCTCGACTTCTGATATGTGATGGAGAGGAACATTTGGTGAGTCATACATATATATAATGACATATAATGACACATTGAGACAAAAAGAAGCAAAGTTCCTCTAATTTTTCCTGCTCTTTCACTTCACAGGTGACTGCTTCGTATTTGGTCATGTACTACATTTCTATTAGTACTTCACTTGCCTTTCTTTATAGCCACATATTTCAGCAATGAAGTATTAAATTTACAGAAAGAAAAATGAAGAATATTTCCATTACAGCTGTCTGGAACATTCTTTTAATGATTTCTTGGCTGTTTTTGGAAGCCAGCAAGTGTGACAAAAATCCTTCCACAATGAATACAAGATTATTGATTTTGAAGAAGGATTATTGAGTTCACACTGAAGTGGTTGATCTATCTGAAAAAGTTAAAGGCAGAACCAAATATCAGAACTGACCTTTTCAATACAATTTAATTTCATGAAATAATTCTGCATATTTTTCTTTTGCATTTTCTTTAGGGATCCTGTGAGCTATTGGAATAGGCATTTGCTTAATATTGCTTTTGTTTATAACATAATGACAATTCACAGAGACAGGCTATTCAGAACTATTCTATTCAGTTCACAACTATTTAAAAACATTGATCTGCAGCTTAGTTTCAATAACAAATTGGAGAAATGGAAAGCTCTTTTCCTCGGGAAAAAAAAAATGGATTTTTTTTCTTTTCAATATGTAAAAATATTCCAGCAGGCACACAGACACACAAACACACACACTTTTCCCAGAACTGACTTGCTCAGTACCTCTCCTGCTTTTCCCTATGGAGAGATTTTTTTCCCCTGTATATTCATACAGCAACATGTCTTCCAAATTACTGTTTACCTGAACACTTATAAAATAGCTCCAGAAAGTGTAAACCACTGGAAAAACCTTGATAAAGATGTTGTAACCAGCAAGAGGGGATACAGGCAACACTGGAATATAGTCTGATTAAAGATTATCATAAAACCCATGTCTCCTCTAACAGGCTTTTGGGCTTTGGAGTGCTGAAAAGCTTTTTTGATGAGAAAACCCGGGCTTTTATCAACAAAATTGGACAAACACCAAGTAGCTGATTTCACATTGGGTAAACATGTGCAGAGGAAAAGGCAGCAGGGGAGTACATGGCCTTTGTGGCTGAGCTGTGTTTACCCTGTAAGTGAAGGAGTTGCTGGAATTGACATGTGCCAGGTGAAAACAAAATGTGAGAGCCTATTGCTAGGGGGGGTGCAATAGGGTGTTGCAGCCCAAATAACCAAACACGAGTTTGGTTGGTGAGTAGTCACGAACTGCTTAACTGAAGATGCTCAGCTGGAGAGCAGGTATTGTGCTCCTGCAGCAGTGGAACAAGAGGGATTTTGGCAGGAGAGGCACACGGATTAGACTCAGGCAAAGAGAAATTGTTAGCACTGGTGAGGAGTTCCCTTCTTCAAGGGTTGCTTATATCAAGTTAAATTGATGTAATGACAGGGATGTTGGTTGATGAGAAGCTCAACATGAACCAGCAATGTGAACTTGCAGCCCAGAAAGCCAACTGCATCCTGGGTGGCATCAAAAGCAGCGTGGCCAGCAGGGTGAGGGATGGGATTCTGCCCCTCTACTCCACTCTCATGAGATCCCACCTGGAGTACTGTGTCCAGCTCTGGAGCTCCGAACATAAGAAGGATGTGGACCTGTAGGAGTGGGCCAAGAGAAAGACCATGAAGATGATCAAAGGGCTGGAGTATCTCTCCTATGAAGATAGGCTGAGAGAGTTGGGGTTGTTCAGCCTGGAGAAGAGAAGGGTACAGTGAGACTCATTTTAGCCCCTTTCAGTACCTAAAGGGGGAAGGCAAGAGAAATGGGGAGGGATTCTATATCAGGGAGTGGAGTGATAGGATGAGAAATAACAGTTTTAAACTGAAAAAGGGGAGATTTCGAGAAGATATTAGGAAGAAATTATTTAGTCTGAGGTGGCAAGACACTGGAACAGATTGCCCAGAGAAGCTGTGGATGCCCTATCCCTGGAGACGTTTCAGACCAGGCTGGATGAGTCTTCGAGCAACCTGATCTAGTGGGAGGTGTCCCTGCCCAGGGCAGCTGGTTGTAACTAGGTGATCTTTAAGGTCCCTTCCAACATAAACCATTATATGATTCCAAATTCTGCCTGACATATGTCACCAAAACCTCTATGAAAAAAAAATCCAAAACTGAAGAAAACTGCCTTTACATTTTCAGTGCAGGTGCATTGAAAATCATTCAAATTAATCCCTAAAGCTCAGGTTTGAGCCTTGAGCCGATATGTGAAATTTGAATGAGATTCAAGTCTAAGAAGCAGAGTGCAACTTACCTCTTCTTGGTAGAAGTCAGCCTGATAAGGTAGCTGAAAAGTACATGCTATTCTTCCTTTCATAGGGATTTAAAAGTCTAAGGCCTCCTGACCCATGTATTCTCTTTTCTGATTCTCTTGTCAAAATTTTGGCACAACTAAACTAAAATGACTAAATTTTGATGACATTTAATATTAACTGCTTAAAAAATTTTTTGTTAGGTCTGAAATACTGTTTCATATGGTTTGGTTACATCTGATGCAAACAAGTTGTGTGTTACAGGCCTCCTATGCAGTCAACCATCTGTACAGGTACCTCTAGGTTATTTTTTCCTAAGCAAAACATGTAAGACAGTGAGATGAATAACACTGTAGATGTAGCTTTAAAATAGTTCTAGAAGCTTAATTTTTAGCTATCTAACTTAAGGTGACTAAATTACAGCATATGGATCCCAATTCAAAATCAAAGTTGAATTCTGTCTCTACTACATGTATTTGTAAGCATGCTTTTTTTAAACTGAATTTCAGTGGGCTGAATTTTGTTCACTATCACATTGCTTTCTAAAGAAACAAGGCAAGTAGGATGTCAAGAGTAAGAAGGAAAGTTAAAGGAGAAACAGAATGAAGAGCAGGGGTGCTCTATGAGACATTGCAGACACAGAAGGTGAAAAATATGGTAAGTGGAGCTGCTCACAAAAGAAATCCAGAAGTGGCAGATCCTACACATTAAACAGAAAGTCAGGGCAATTGCTCTGTAACAGGTAAAACAAAGAGAACTTGCTGAAAAATGTCAAAGCCTGTTCAATTGCCCCTCATGTTTGCTATGCTGCTTATTTCACAGTCCTCTGCAGGAGACTCAGGAGACACCCCTGGACACTTTCAAGATGTAACATGTTTAATTTATTCCACTCACTTCTTAGATGTTAGGGCTTTGAAGAAGAGAACCCTGCTGCTGCATGTTCTGATTTTTTCCAGAGAACAAACAAAAAATATAAAATAGATCTACAATATGGTCCTTAGAACTGATTTTTCATATGTCTTTTCTATACAACTCTGATTGGTCACTTCATGAAATTAAGTTTTACATAAAAAAAGCAACAAAACTTTATAAATCTACTCTATTAACATGAAAAAGTGTCAGATTTTCAGTTCTATGGTTTCTGCTACGCTGAACTTGCCTTAGGTAAAGATTTTTTCATATTAGCCTTCCTGTATATTTCAAATGTGAACTGTATTGACCCATAATCAAGAAATTTGAATATGCAATTCAAATAATTTGGGTAGGAGTGACTTATCTTTACATCACAGTTCTAATCTCCACTAGTCAAGCAATACGTGATGGATATGTGATGGAGAGGAGTAGGCATCCTTCAGGAAGCAATACTCATGATCTTAGGTGCGATGTCCTGAAAGGATATGAATTGTCGTCTGGTGGTACCTCTCTTTAAATCCTCAAAGGCAGTCAAGAGGATACCTATGTCAGACTGAAACAGCAGCCTTTCAATATTATGTTGAAGGAGGCAAATTCTGTCCTGCATTCTAGAGCTGTGGAGATTTTTCTTCTTACTAATTAATAAGAATATATTGGTATTGGCACGTATATCTAACTTCAGAAAAGAATTTAGGTGTTAGATATTACCAAGAGGAGGGACTAATATCAGCTAAATATAACCTTGTAAAAAACAGTGAGATTCAATTGTTCACAAATGCCTACTGCTGTTTGAGATGTCCTGAAATATCTTATACATCTACATGGTGCTGTCAAATATAATGTAGGAGCTGCATGAAACCTATGGCCCTATGACAAGAAGGGCAAGTGAAGGTATATCTCATATGGGGTGCTAATTAGTTTCTTAAGATGTTATTCAGTTGCACAGTCATCTACTATGATGAACATTATATGAAATGCTTATCATCACATGAGTGAGTTTAGGGTTTCCAGGCCTGATATACGTGACTGGCAGATGGGATCCAGGTCAGACAACTGACATGGTAAAACAGATCTAAAAAATTCTTTACTTGTACAGGCAGCTGACTCAAGCACTACAACCATGTAGATGTTCTTAACTTCCAACCATGCTGTGTGATAAAGAAAGGTTCTCCCCACCAAGCTGAATGGAATTTGTGAAGAGTGAGTGTAGTATTTATCCAGTGACATTGTTGCTACCATGGCAAAACATTTTTGATATTGCAGTTGAGAAAAAAAATATTTTATTTTTTAAAGCCTGTCTGGAGATTAGAAGCCACTGGCAAGACTTCATTCTAGTCTCTCACTGTAGCATCTTCTCAAGAGAATGGAAAAGAAAGCATGAAGACTTCAAACATTTCAGACTCTCAGAAAAACAAAGACTGAAAGAATGAGAACAGCAAAAGCTGAAGAAATAGCATCTTCTTTTATGAAATACTTCTTTTAAAATTTATGCAAAGCAAATGCAGCTTTGTAAAGGGATCTGAACACAATCCCAAACACTGATGGCAGTACTCAGACAATGAAGGCAAGTCATTTAATTAGGTATGCAAATTGCAGAAGAATTAAAATTCATGGCCCTATAGAGCAGCACTGTAGTGTTTAGACCTCTTAGATGACAGAAGGCCTGAAAGCAAAAGATAGTCTATGTGTATATTACTGCATAGGTGGAGGGAGAGATTTTTCAAAGGTGCATGACAGATTTTGGTGCATAAATCTAACTACAAGGCAATTAAACCTACATGGCTAATAGTTGAAGGCAACCTTAAAATCCTCTATTTAGATTGCATTGTAAATTGTAGACATTGCCTCAGGGGAGGCTGTGAGAAATGGGGGCAGGAGAAGTATGTACAGGAAACCTCCATAGAGATAAAAGAAGACTTAGTGAGTGATGAAAATAAATTAGTCCAAATAAAACATGTAAGCAGGTTTTTTATCTTCTATTCTTTTAAGGTCTTTTACCTTCTATTAGCTATTTAGGAGTGAGAAATCAAATCTAAACTCATTGTGTAGAGCATCTCTATAGTCAATAAAATGAAATCCAGTGAAATGAAATCCAGAATTTTCCACCTCTAATTCATTTAACTTCTGTTATTCACGCTTTAAGGGAGATTAATTGACATTTGGAAGTGTCTGTGTGTCTCCATTGAGACACAATACCTAAAAATTCAGCTTGAAAAACATAATAGAGTATAATAGAATAGAACAGAATATTTCACATTGGAAGGGACCCTACAATGAACTTTTAGTCCAACTGCCTGACCACTTCAGTGCACCTGCAGACATTTTGCCTTTAGGTAAGATGAATCCAGCTTCATCTGCTTGCCCAAAACTAGACAGTGTTTCTTCCAAAAATTCTTGTTCATCCACGTATGCAGATTGTAGTGCATAAGAGTGGCACACACAGATAATCTGATTCCTTTTAGGTACCAGAGAGTATGAATGCAGAGATGAACAGGTGACCTCAAGTTTATGAATAGCTTTCACATTCAGTTGATTAACATTTTCCTTCTGAGCTTTCATAGAACTTAAATTTCTATTTCTCTTAATAAAGAAACCATTACTCTGTATCTCGAGTAAGATTGAGAGTACTTTAGAGTTGGGAAATTCTGCCTACAAAAGACAACCAAAGGAAGATATATACATAATTTATTTTCCCCTGGGTAAGGGTATGAACCAGATTAATTACTTTTGATGAGCAACAATTGGCAGATTGACCCCAGGTATTATTAGAACCATTAAGTATCTAGCAGGAAGATAATCAATCAGTCAGTTCGTTCAACTTGCAATCTTGGCATCTGAAATAATCAAGGAGCAGCAGATCTATTCATCTGCCCACCTGTCTGTCTATTTTTCTACTTATTCATATCTTCTAGATAGCAATATCTATCTATCTGTCTATCATCTAATAGTCACTACTTTGGTGGACTCATTCTCAGCTGGTAGTATGTACAACTCTTCAAACCAGTTGAGCATCAGCAGTTTCTTTTCCCTGATGATCAGCCCAGTATTATTACCTCTCTGTAGAGTGAAAGTTGGATGGAAATTAAAGCAATTAGCATTCAAATGAGCTGAGTCAGGGGCATCTGAGTCAAACAAGTGTAACAGAATGCTGGCATAGAAGAGGTGCTCTTCTCTCTTTCCATCTTTAGAAGATTTTGTGTTAAAGATAAGCACTCTACTTTTCATTGTGACCAGGACTTAATTACAGATGCAGTCACTAATAAATAGCATTGCTAACAGCTGTTTCTGTTAATATATTGCATAAATCATCTCTCTAGCCATTAATCTAGTGGATGGAGTTCCACTGAGAAGGGACCCTTCTATCATGTTTCTTCTTCCATTCCTGTTAGACCTATTATCTTCAAGAATGCCTTTTGTGGAATAAAACAGTCCTTGGTGAAATGGTGGCCAAAGAGCAGAGGGAAAAACTTCAATGATTATTCACATTCTGGAATGCCAGCAAAGCATTCATGAGAGAAAGGAACCATTTACATGCATGTTTATCTATAGTACATATTGCTCCTGTAAATCAAGCGTTTCTCTGTCAAGCATCTTCCAAGTAGTCTAAAAAGAGGCAATTTATTTGTTCTGTGCTGTTAAGTAATTGAAGAGATGAGAGAAGGAATAATAACATGAGTTTGGTAGCTCACACAAACATAAAATTTCAATCTGTAATGATGCTTCAAAATTATTATTGTGCATTTTGAATCATGTATCAATAACAAGTAATTCAGCTGGATCTCTTTTGAAACTCTCTGTGCAGCCTGTGTCCTGATTTCCTTCAATTTCTCTGAATGAAATCCATGTCCTGATAGACATGCTCTCTAGTTTTTCATTGCAGCTAAACACAAAACCAACAGATCATTGAAAATACAGCTGGAAAAGCCTCAAGAAGTTGCCTAACCTAATTTCTTTCTCCAAGGGAGGTTCTGCTTACCTAAAGAATTATTTTAGATATTTATACAGTCTGCTTTTAATGAAATCCAGAAATAAGAATATTGCAATCTGTCTGGAGATACTCCTTGCTAGGATGCTTTATTACTTGTTCCTTTATAATTACCTGAAATGCCTCTTGCTGAGATTTAAATTTTTTTTTTAATTTTAACCACAGCAGATGTAAACATGAATGTACAACTTTCCTTTTGACAGACATATTTTATATTTTTAAAAGACGATAATGTGGGGATTGTTATTTAAAAGACTGTTATGCGAGGGAATATGTATTCTTTCTTCCATTTTCTACAGGCTTCCTACTCAGAATGTAACAGAGATTTGGAAAAGCATACAGAATAAGATACCAAACACCAGAGGGAGAAACACAGCTAAGATTAAAAAAAAAAGCAAAACCTCCCCCAAACCTCAACCTCAAGTAAAAATACTTTTGTGTTATGCCATTCTTTTCTAAGTGACCACATAAATGATAGAAAAGAAAGTTGACCAACAACAACAGTTTCACCTCTGTATTTTTTTTTCTGTTTCTTCTAGAGGTTTTCTGCTAAATACAAACAACTATTTACCATGCTTCCTCAAGATTTAAAGAATTATTTAGGTTGATGTGTAAATTGACTACAATAAATTTCATCATGAGATCTCTTAATTCAGGTCACTTAAATAAACAACATACTTAAAGCATTTTTGCCTGAGGTCCTACTTATAAAATGTGTCATTCACTTCACCTAATTATAAATATTTAAAAGTTACATCTCTCAGTTTATGCTAGTTTCCCATTTTTTGTAGTCACTGAAGAGAAATAGGCACCCAAGATGGTAATTTTTATTTTAGAATTAGACAAGTAATCCTATTGTAGTTTTTCTTTCTTTCTGATGAATGTAAGGATGACTAGTTCAGATTTCGACAGGTAACCTGCCTACCTTGCATACACAAATTTGACCTAAGAATGCACGAGAAATATGGGCACAAAGTAAATTAAATTTAATGAGACTTTTCAACCAGCCAAGACAGAATCAAAAGGGCATTTACCCCAAAATATGCTACAGTTCAATGTCAGAGGCAAGAATAAAGCCCAGTTCTCCAGAGAGTCTTCATGTTGTAATATGGACACATAATGAATTGTAAATTCCTGGTAGTATGATTAGTTGTTTCTCCAGAGTAAAAAAAGTGAGGCAGGATGAAGTGAGTTGAGAAATAGATGCTAGTGCTATGTATAAGATTTTATAACCAGTTGGCACAAAGAAAACCACCAAAACCAGAAAATAAAAAACAGAAAGTGACTGGGAGGGTAAGACAAATGTTTTCTAAGCATCTTATTTGTCTCAAATATTTTTTCATCTATTTCATTGGCTTCCTTCACTGCTGATTAGAGAAGAGAAATCTTGTAACCCTCACTGAAATGGATTATCATAATAATATACTAACTGCAAGTTATGGTCTGGAATACACAAAGCAAGACCTTCAATGCTCATATCCTATCCCTCTTGTAAATAACAGTAGCTATTATCTCAAAATCAGAGTGACCTTTCCTTTGTGTTCTGTTGGAGAAGGAAATTGTTCATTTCAACTCCAAAGAGGCTAATGGTCTGCAAATATTTTCCCAGCTGAAAGCAGGCAGGCTGTATTTCTGGATTCTCTCTATATAAAAAACATCTTGTCTACATAGGTAATCTGTGTCCAGCCCCCCATTACTCTCAGTGAAGATTGACTCAGTTGTGATAACACAGTTGTCAAGTGTCACTGGAGATGCTCTAGGATCTCTGAGTCATCCATGCTGTGACTTGCTGGCAGCCCCAAGGGACCCACAGGAAACCAAAAACCAACCTCCTGTGGTAGGTGTTAGAAGGTGCATCCTAACATACTGTGCTCCACCTGGTGAGGAAACTTTGCCCAGACTTGCCCAGACTTCACTGACCATAGTGAATGTTTAGATACTTTGCACACATGTATGTATCTATATTTAGACAACTAAATTGGTGTGTTTTAATGTACAAAATGAGGTCCACCTCTACGGAGGAATAACTCAACTCATAAGTGTATAGAAAGTGCCTAGGATGCTTAGCATGCAGAGGATGAACGAACATACATGTTTGTATCAAGAACATTCCAAATTGCTTGAAAGAAAGAGGCAGATCTCTATTTTCCCAATAAAAGTTTGGGGTTTTTAAAAAAACAAGGTTCACTGAATAACATTCACATAATCTCTTGGCAGCTGGAATACAGTCAATCACTAACCAAACTATTTAACAGGCTCCCAGACTCAGATCATTCTCCTGTGAAGCAGTTTATCAAACATCTAAGAGGCTGCTGAGGTAATCCACACTGATTTTCTACCAACAGTTCCTCACTTCAGTAGAAAAAGGGTTATGAGGAAAGACACACCTAAATTTTGCTTAAAATTTCTTTCCTGCTCCTTCTGGCAACGGATCCATGTGCTTTTAGTCTGTTTCTAAGCAAGCATGGCAGGATCTAATGTTTTAATCTGTGGAAGAACATGAGTATTTCTTGAAATTATTTGAGGATTTAATCTGGTGAAAGAGAGAATTCTAGCAAGTTTCTTCCCACTACTTAATGATTCTTTGAGAGCTGGAGTTCTTAAGATAAACATATGTAACTATAAGTAACTTAGACTTCCATCACAGTTAGCTTTTACTTTACATTAGTCAAGGCACACTCTAATTTCAGTTAATATGTTTTAATTTCTTCATACACAACAAATTTAGGGAAATATGACCAGGAAGTTATTTAAGATGTTTCGGTGATGATATCACTCATTGTACCAACTTTTACATAAGTTGATGAATGGTGTCCATATGCATAAAACTAGAACATCAGAGTTTCAGATTTATGACTGTGATGACCCTAACAAAGTGCTGGAACAATGAGAGGAGCAAGGAACTGCCATATGTGGGATGCCTCATTGGTATGGGTCACTGTACACAAGGCATTGCTGCAACATGTATTTCTGCTTTATCAGACCCTAAAAAGTTGACTCTCCTTTATATATATATGTATATTCACAGTAGAAAATTTCTTTCTGCTTTCTACAGGTAAAGAAATATAAATTATAATTATTATTAGTGTGAGGACTGCATAAAGGAAGCTGAGAGCCTGCCTACTGCTCTTCTTAAAATAGATACCAAATCACTGTCATTGGCATCCCTTTTGTTTGTGCAGTAGCTACAGGGCTGTAATATTCTCTTCCTGTTGGCAGTTCTTGAGCAGTACATAAGAGAATAAGATCACAGCTTAAACAGAGAAAAGCATGAACATCTGCTGACGATCTGATAGATATAGGGGGGGAATGGAGACAAAAGAAGGATTTAGCTTGCTCTAAGAACAGCAAAGACTGATTTCATTTTCTGAAAAATTAGGGCACAGTAGGAATTCAATTGCTGTTATTTGCATATTGAGTGAGGAAGAGAGAGAAGCTCAATTAAACAACTACTTAAAATTTGTCTTGAGGCTGGTTTTTATTCTAAAATAAATGTTTATACTTTCAGATATTCCTGTTGGGTCATGGTTGCATTGATGTTTAGATTTGTTGAGATGGAAATTGCACTGATTAGAATTTATGAAAGTGACTATGTGTGGTCCTAAAGAGGTGCACAGGAAAGCCTAGTGTTGGCCAACAATAGGAAAAAAAAGATAAATTCAAATAAAGGTAAGTTTTAATAATGACAGCAAATAATCTGCAAGTTTTCTATTCTCTTCCTTCACTGCAGCTTTCTTCTGAATACAGCAGTGGTTTCTTCAGGTTTTGAAGAGATACTCTGCAAAATAGAGCTTTCTAAGACACAAAGAACTCTTTGGCCCCTTGGTAAAGCAATTGAATGAAATTATGGGGCTAAGCAGAAGTGAGCAAATGAGACTAACTTATGATCTTTCTTGTCCTTAAATGACTGTAAATTAAATTTTTGGATTTAGATGTAAGTCCTTCATTTTTCATTGGCAGCAGCATGATTGACTTCATTTTCCAGGAGCTTTCTGTAAATAACAATTTGAGTCTCTCTACAGAAATCTAGAAATTAAATCTGACTCCCTGAACATTTAGAGATCTCCCAAATTATGAATCAACTCTCTTGACAACACTTCTTTGAGGGAACTGGGACAAAAGGAGGAGTGAGAAAAGAGTGCATACAGGAAGGAACTACCCCTTTTCTAGAATACGTCAGCAATACTTTAAAACTCTGTTTAATTTTCTGATGAGATAACTAGAAGAGGAATTGAATAACCTCCACCTCCTTCATATTGCCTTTTGCAGGTTGTTGTGCCAAATTCTGGAGGAGGTCTTTTACTGGTCTGCAGATGATCTGGACCTTATTGATCTGCATGTGACCCTGTACCCTAATAAACAAATGCAACTAACCAATCCTCTTTGTAAGCTTTCTCAGTAGCCCCTGATTGCTGTCAGGTGCCTCTCTATCATCTACACTGCTTAGCAGAAATACAAGAGACTATGTACCTTAGAACAAAACCTCCTTTTCCCTTACCTGTGATTTACGGTTTCAGTACCCTAAGGTTACAAGCACTTTAATTCAGTCAGTGTGACTAGATCCATGCAGGGCCAGTTGGTTTGTTCAGACTCATAACGATACCTGTTTTGTAAGTGGGGAGTATTGCTGAGTTTTGAGGACTAATATCTGCAACATACAATAAAATATGAAACACAAATAAACTATTTTTCAGACATTCCAAATAGTCCTGTTCAGCTACCTTTATCTTCATTGAGAGCCAGAAAGCACTACTGCTGTTCAAACTTACTTTCTCTCAAACCTTGTGGGAGGAACTGATTTTCTCTTTCAAGCCTCGGTAACCAGTGATACTTCCCTTGCATGTTATGTTCAAAAAAAACAAGAAAAAGAAGGAGGAAAAAAAAGGAAAGAAATAATTCTATTTTATTACATACGAAAAATGTTTTAGGAAATTAATAATCTTTTCAAGTCAAAATAGGAAAGACACCATCAATACAGCAATCAGGAGAGTTAAGTTACATTTCATATTACAAAATGCCTCTCCATGAAGCATAAAATGAAAAATGATTGTCTTTGATTCCACAAATCAGAGTTTGACCTGGGCAATATGTGCATGACTGAATCCTGAGACAATAAAATACAACTGAAGAACATCTAGTTGTCAAGACTTTCAGAAGTTAAACCTTTAGAGAAAGGATAATCTAGTAGATAAGATATAACATTAAGATTCAGGAGACAGGCTCAGCCCTTCCGTCCACAGCACACTTCTTGTATGAAACTTAATAAATCACTTTGGGTCAGATCTGTGAAGGTGGGTAATGTGTCACAGTGCTACTTGTTACAGTGCCTTTAGTGCTGAGCAGAATTCATGGGCATCCATGCTGGACCTGCAGGAGGAGAGCTGGAACAGCCAGTTCTGTCCCTAGGAAGCTCTGCAGGCTGGGTAATAAGTCATGGAAAAGAGGGGTGTGTGTATCTTGAATTCTGCAACTCTGGAAGATTTCAGTATTTTATTCTGAACTGTGGGGAGCTGCCTTTTCTTTATAGTGAATTCACAGCTTTATGCATGCTCCTGGAATTAAATAAATTAGCATCTTGTTTACATTAAAAACCCAAAACATACCAACAAACAACCACCACCACCAAAATACACAGAAATCTTTTCTTCCGGGGAGGAAGAGCTATTGCCCTTTACCTGGGAGGATGCTCAGCAGAACCTCCCCCTTGATGGTGAGAAATCCATGTGTGCTTCCAGAGATCAAACCTACGTGTGTGCAGAGGGTACTCTGGCCAAAAGCCATTGTGGACTTGTCCAGTACACGGGAAGCAGATGTTTTCACTCTCTTCTTAGGCTGCCCCACTTTGCATGCAATAATTCAGTATGAATTGGACCACTGAGAGAGAGAGATTAGTAAATGTAATTTTGGACCCCAGAGGCTAGTCACTTACTTGAGGGAAGGGAGCTAGATTTCAGTCCCACTTCCAATTAATACACATAATATATGCATTTATCAGAGCATGGTGTAAATGCAGCTCCCTCTCTCCTGGGTGTATCAGCTAACCGCAAATTCTATTCCTTGCAGGTAACTGATAATTAGCATGCAGAACAGAAAAAAAACTGTCAGGAAGATTATAGAATCCCACCAGACTGTAACCTAGGACAGGTTTATGTGGGTTTATCTGTCCTTGGCTGAGACAGACTTAAAATCTCTGACCATGAGTTAAGGGATAAAGAGAAAAAACCCAAATGCTTCAATTTGCTGAGCCTGCAATGGATGCAAAAATGGATGCAAAAGCTTTCTGTATGTCTCTTAACTGGATTCGGAGAAATGATTGGTTTTTAAATCCTGACAGAGTATAAATATGAATTACATGCTTAGCTGCTCAGTTGCCATCAAAATGTACACGGTTCTGGGCATGCCCCAAAGGAAGTATTTATATGCTTATGGAAGTTGACTGGTGGAAATGCAATCACTTAAGGAACCATTTCTGTTAATGTGAAGGCTGTCATTGATCACTGCGCTAAAACCTGACAGTTTGGGAACCAGATGACTGGCTGACTTTGAATGTAACATGTGGGTTTTACGTGACAAAGCGTAGATGTTTATAGTGTAGATATCTACATATGACCCAGTATCTTTGGCTCCCTCAATAAACAGTGGAGACTAAGTCAATAAAGTCAGTGGATCGTATGACCAACTCACTACTTGCCAAATAATCACCTAAAGTAGATTAAAGAAAACATGTCCTAAAATAACTATCTATCACCGTTAACTATTAAGGAAGCCAAATAGGACTTTTGAAAAAAAGAAATCACAATTTTCACATGAGTTCTAGCCGCCAGTTCCCAACCAGTCCTGCTCGGTACTTTGGCATGGTTCTGTCATTCACATCTCAGCACAGAAGCTGTGTAACATTGGGGTTAGAACTTCTCAGTATATTATAGAATGAGCAAGTGGCTGCCAATAACAAGTTTGGATATTATGAAGAGTTACCACTGACTGGCATGGAGCTGCTGTTTCTTAGGGGAAAACTGAAAGGGACTCTGAAACTTCATTAACTCACACCACAACTGGTAAGTATCTTATGCATGGTCAACCACCACTACTTGGCTAAAGAGCACTATCATACACTTTCTCATCTTCATGTTGCAGGAAAAAGAAGCTTTAAAAAGGAACAGGGGAACAGAATTTAGACTTCTCTCCTAGAAATTAGGAACATTAATTTAGTTAAGTCTATTTCTTCTTTGTTATACAGCCCTGTAGCATATCAAAGGTGTTTTAGAAGAGAGTCTAATGAGTATTAAGGCATCATGTGATGGTCCAATGCTTTCAGGTGTCAGGAAAATGAATATGGCCTTGTAGTTACTGTCAGACAGCTCTTTAAAATAGCTCAGCTACTACTGCCAAAGAGCTATTACATGTTATTCATTTTAAGAGTGATGGAGCTCACTTAAAGACCTTGATATATTCCTGCTGCTTTTCACAGTCTGTCACCAATATGTTCCTCCACATCCATTACCTATCTTTTTTTAAAAAAAGAGAGACCTTGCCCTTATAGTTCTGAGTGAATATTAAAATGTTCTGCTCCTGGTTTCAAGCAATCTTCACAGACAAAACCCATAGCAGAAAATGCCGTGTGGCTAAAAAAGCCACAGCATTTTGTTAAATGAACACAATCTACAGTGTAGGTTTGACCATTTGTTTGCAGCAACTGTTCATTTAAATTATTATCCCTCAGATGTTACTCAATGTAACAAAGTCTTGGAGGGAATCCCCCAATCTTTAATTTTATCTTTCTTCATTTAGCCTTTAAAAGCTATGATTGAATTGTCTAGACTCTAAAATTTTAAGAACTTTAACTGAGACTGAAAGGAAATGTCTTCCTGGAAAAAGAGGGACAGATCACTAATTGCAGGAGTTATGGTGTCTATTTTTAGCTATGAAATTCATGTGCTCTAACTTAAGGCTCCAACTTATATGTTGCAGTCTAGACTTACATACATGAATTAGGTGTCTGAGCTCATCTCCAGGTACCTATATATAGACACTTATTGTGATTATCACAGGGTATCCAAAACATCTATATGGAATTGGAGGATATAACAGAGAACCTATATGCAACCTATTGTCTTGTGGAAGGCAGACAAAGCCCTTCTGGAAGGCTGGCAAAACTAGACATTTCTATGTGAGCAACTGAGATATTTAGGGAAGTGATTGTCCCACTGTGCACAGTAGTGTTGGGGTTGTATCTCAAATTCAGTTTTGAGCCCCTCACTACAAGAAGGAAATTGAGATTCTGGAGCATGTTCAGAGAAGGGCAACAAAGCTGGTGAGGGGTCTGGAGAACAAGTGTTATGAGGACAGTCTGAGGGAACTGGGGTTTTTAGCCTGGAGAAAAGGAGTCTGGGGGGAGACCTTCTCGCTCTTTACAATATAACTACCTGAAAGGAGGTTGTAGTGAGGTCAGGGTTGGTCTCTTCTTCCGAATAACAAGTAGTAGGACAAGAGGTAACAGCCTCATGTTGCAGCAGGGGAGGTTTAGATTGGATATTAAGAAAAATTTCTTCATTGAAAGGGTTGTTAAACATTGGAACAGGCTGCCCAAGGAAGTGGTTGAGTTGCCATCCCTGGAGGTATTTAAAAGATGAGGAGATGTGGTACTGAGGGTCATGGCTTAGTGGTGGACTTAGAAGTTACATTAATGGTTCTATGATTCTTTTAACCCCCAAAGCTGGTGGGATAAGCCATCCTCTGGAGATGCTACTGGGACAACTTAGACTGGATCTGTATTAGGAGTAGATAACATGAATCTCATAATAAATTTCCATAGTCCTATTTCTCAGATGATTTACATGTATTACAACAGAAGAAAAGTTGAAAAATTATGTGTAGAGAATTTGAGTACATAGATTTTCTAGAGATCAAGGAAAGAGTTTCTGTACTGGAAATTCATTAACACTTTCTAAATTCCTATTTTCAATTTCTCACAAGACTGAGTATTCCAGAAATTGTGTGCTCTGTTCTTTAGAAATCTTCTAATTTTCAGATTAAATTCACGTGGGAAACTGTATCTATAGATAATTTCTTGAACATGGAGTTTACAGACTGCAGAGGAAGCCTGCAATGCTACCCCTTTTTAGGATACAGTTTTTTTCTTGAGACTTAATTGTTTTAAAACATTCAGAGGGTTTACCTAAAGTGAATTGACATACCTATCTCTATGTCCTTGGTAGTGATGTCCAACTAAGGGTCTGTCTCTCCCCCATAAAATTAATATAAATATATAGTATCTTAAAGATCTCCTTGAAAAAAAGCCAAGCAAAATCAGATTTATTAAAAGGCACCACTTCAGTAAGAAGAAACTTGAAGAAACAGTATGTTCTCATTGCATTAAATCACAAAGTAAGATATAGTTAAATAATCTTGGTTTTATCAGCCAACACTACTTTATGGGTAAATGAATACCACTTGGATTTTAAAAGACATGATAAAATGCTTCTAGGTAATCTAATTAATTTCCCTATTAAAACTACTGCTTCTAACTTATGCATATTTATTATCCTCCCTTGAGTATTAGACTATGTTCATGAAATCTTAATTCCATTTCTCACATTACACAAACAGACAGAGTAATGATCCTCGGTATCCAAAGCAACTATCAAGGGGTTATAGCTAGCATACAGCTTATTTTTGATTCACTGTACAGCACACACTAAAAATCCTTTTCCTTTCCTCTATGCTGAACAATATAGCATGGATATATATTCTCTCCCTCGTTGTCTTTATTTTTGTTTCTCCAACCAGATTATTCTGTTTACCAAAGAATTTACAGTTATCCATGTAAAACTAATTAATATTAAAGGAGCATCTCTTCTGAGTGGTACACACTTGTGAATTTATTTCTGCACATTTATACATAAAAATGCATGTCCATGCTTTTGGAAGAACATCTTCCAAAATTCACCTAAAGGAACATTTTTCATGAGCTTTACTTATCTTTGGGTTGTGCCTTCATGTACAAAACTATCTGACATTTTGCTATTAATTTAAGAGAGCATATAAAATCATGGTGAAAGTAACTTTCTTTTGCAAGAGGTGTGGAACAGACATTAAACTCTTCATCTGTATTTTCTCTGTCAAAGACATAGAGTCCAAAAGATTAGATGTTTGTCTCTGAGATAAGCTGGTCACCCTCTGCTCTCCTCTGTCACTGGAAGCAGTTTCCTCCAGAGACTTCTCATCTGATTAATCTTTGTATGATTCCCTAGAAGAGTTTATTTCTTTCCATGGATGCCAAAGGCAGAAACTGTCTCAAAATTAGACTTGTACATTACAAAGGATTAAATTAAGATACATGGATCATATCCTTCTCTATTATGTTATGAGTCAAGAGGAGCATAACTCTTCACAGGAGCACACTTTCATTCCACCTTTGCCCATGCAAACCAGTGCTCTTTTATCTGTTTTTGTAATGGGTATGCTTGGTGTTAAGAAATACCCAAATACAACACCCCCATCTTCAACCTCCAAAACATAAAACCAACCAAAACTAAAACATGGTTAAAAACCAGAGATCTTATTTTTCCCACTTACTAAACAAAGGCTTAATTTCAGCTCGTGTCCTTATCTCATTAAGATTTGGGACTCTACCAAATCAATGGTAGCATCCAATCAGTCCTATAGTATGGCCTTAAGATTATAATCTTGTAGTGTAACACAGGGTGGTAACAGATTTTGGTTCATCATAACTGTCTTGTACATCAGTTTCAGAGTGAGCCAAAGTGATGTACCTTATTCCACTTGCTATAAGCACAACACAAGCATTTAGATTACAGAGCAGTAGGTCATTAAAATTTAGTCTTGGAGTAACCTCCTTAATCCATTGGCACCTGAAAACTGAAGAAAATGGTCAGGAGGTCAATTTTCTGGATCCAATACATTACCATCTCTGATCTTTTTCTACATGATCCTTCCAGTGTCTAATGGGAGCCTACAGGAGAGTCGGAGAGGGACAGGAAATGTAGCAATAGGATGAGGGGTATTGGTTTTAAATTGAAAGAGGGGAGATTTAGATTAGATACTAGAAAGAAATTCTTTATTGTGAGGGTGGTGAGACACTGGAACAGGTTGTTCAAGGAAGTTGTGGATGCCCCATCCCTGGAGATGTTCAAGACCAGGTTGGATAGAACTTTGATTAACCTGGTCTAGTGGGAGGTGTCCCTGCCCACATTGGAACTCTATGATCTTTAAGGTCCCTTCTAACTGTAACCATTCTATGATTCTATGACATGACATCTTTACATCTATAAGAGTTTGCCAGACAGTTTTGCCCTTTTGTTTGGTGATCAGCTTATATTGCTCAGCATGAAGTTATATGACCTGTGTGCTTTCATGTACATAAAGTTGTTATTCTCTCCTTGTTTTTCTCTTATGAGTTTATTCAAAAAGTACAAATTGTGACCATTGGTATGGAAATCATAACACAAATCACCCTTGAGAGTGTGAAAAGGAAAAAGAAAAAAGAAAAAAAATAAAGAAAAAAGCCTCATCATTCCCACACGTTGTTTTGATCATTGAACAGATGCAGTGCATTCAAATTAGTTTACTCAAATTGTATGTGATTTCTGCTTTCCTGATTCTTTTGATGTCAGCCATAATAGGCTGTAGAAAAAAAAATCATGTGTTTGGTTTTGAGCATTCTATTATCAAGTGTATAATGACTTTGTAGGAGGTGGATACTGTGAATGAATTACACTAGAGAGTGACAGAGCTTCTGCTTTATAATTTTTGTTGTGTGGATATTATGCTGCTTTAAGGGTAACTGAATCACACTTTGGTTTCAGCAGACATAATAACACCTCTAGGCAAGCGAGTTCTTTTTTCTATCAAAAATACTTTCTTTTCAAATAAAATGTAATTCATTTCCTGCTGTACATTCCTAGAATAACAGCATCTCACATTATATTCAAGTAAAAAATAACATATAAAATGGTTTTGTGAGTCAAGAAGACTGAATAGTACCAATTCACCAAAAGTGACTTGAGCTTTAGTAAGGCCAAAATGGTCTCTGTGCTTTAAAATGAGGGTGAAAGTTGCTGTATATTGACCAAGATCTTTGTAGATGTAAAAAGTGGAAATGGGTGCAAGCAGGAAATAGTAAAAGATGCGTTCACGCAACAGTTTGTAGATGAGTAGCACCTGCAGCCTGGTGCACAGAGGAACTAGCAGAGAGACCCACCTTTCTTTCTCATGCATGGTTAAGATTCCCCTCACAGAGTTAAATTGGGTCCTCAGGTTGCCAAACCCCTCTGTTCCACCTTCCCTGTCCAATTGCGCAGCTAAACACTCTGGCTATGCTTCTTCTGCAGTTTTTTTACAGACCCTCAAAAGAAATACATATAAAGAAAAAGAGGGAGGAATTAGTCTCTGGGCATTGCTCTGGGTGTTTGCAAGTACAGGAGGTGTTTGGGCCACAGGTGCTGACCTAGAGAAATCAGTGTCAAGTCTGGCAGCAATGGAAATTTGGACTGAAACAAGTCATTTGTTTGCCATTGCTGCCCTCCTTGGCAAATATAGATTAGGTGTCAAGCATGTTCAAATTATCCAGGACAAGCCTGATCTCTTAACCCTTTTGAAAGCACAGGAGAATAAATATTCAAATGACGTTTTTTTCCATAAATGGTTAAAAAAAGAGCAAAGGGTGTGTCAAAAATTTGGTAAATCCACTTTGTTAGCCCATAATCATCGCATAGTAATAGCAATGAGAAAATTTCTGGGTCCTTATATGTGGAATTTGAAGAGAAACAAATTTAAACGGTACCTCGAATTTTAGAGCTAACGGTATCTTAACAAATGTCACATAAAATAAAGCAAAATAAAATAAAGAACAGTGGATCAAAGGCATTGATTCTGGAAAAGAAGTGATTCCTCTGAAAAACTGATGTATCAGGAAATAGTATTAAGTTTTTTGGAAAATTCAATACTCAGAATAGCAAAACTAGAATGAACAAAAGCTAAAAGAAAGCAGAAAGAGTTTGGTTTTTCTTCCATCAGGTCTTGCTGAGGATAAAAATTAAAATGGCTTCATTTTTATATAGCATCAACAAAGAACTGAATGTTCCTTCTTGGACAATTTTTTTAGGTAGAAAGATTCATATCGTACTGAAAATTTCACCATTCTACTTTTTCCTCTGATTCTCAGACTGCAATCAAGAAAATTAGAGTTGTATGTTGTTACTATAGTAATAAATGTTGCAGTGCTTAAAAAGAAATTGGGCAGTCTAAGATACATATCTCCCAGGGAAAATGGAATACAATTTTTCATAATTTTGACCACTCAGTGCTTTTGTAGCTGTGGGTTCTAAGAAATGAATGTCCCTATGTCAGTGCAAATGTTTTCTTACTCATTTGTCATTTTCAAAATGAATAGATATTTGAATCAAAGCTAAAAGTCTATTCCAAGTTTGTGGTGTAAGCAAGGAGACAGGGTTTACGGCACAATTTACAATGACATGTTGCTAGGCATAAGTCATTGTATTTGATGTCTTCTATACCAGCTTAATTTTCAAGTTTTGAATTGAATAAATTCATAAAGATGTTAATCTACATTTCTTTATATATACACAAATGCATTTTATGTACATTTATACATAAAATTAGATCTGTGCTTCTGAATCTTCATGCATGAGTGTGTGTGTGTTTAGATGAGTGTGTATACATACATAGCAGCTGGATTATAAGAATATATTAGTCTGGATCTAATTTTTAAAAATTAATATATGTCAAATATATGTTAAAATGTGTTAAATATGTGTCAAATATGTTAAAAATTAATATAATGTCAAATAGAATTAAAATAATATAACAATCCACATTTAAAAATGAAATAAATAAGGATAGTTTAAAAAGAAAATTTAATACACAATTCAAATGATAAGTAACTGTTTAATGAAAAGTAAAACACAAGAGGACCTGGAGGTGACAGTGAATTCCAGTCTGCATATGAATTCAAAACATGATGATTTTACTGTTAAAAAACTAATAGCAAAAAATCTCATTTTTATATTTTAGGTAAGTATTAGCTCCCCAGTACTATGAACCCCTTTGGGTTAGTGTCTGGTTTTGGGAGATGTAAAATAGGTGCTGAGAAAAGATACTTAGCTATGTGGATGATGAAGATGGCAGTCAAGTAACAGATACATCTGTCTCCATTTTAGCTTGTCATCTCGAAACATCTTCTGTTCAACAGGGAGATGTGCAGAAAGAATATGATTAGCCTCATGCCAAAGCAGATGTTTGAAGCAAGTCAAATTAATCATGCCCCCTTCAATTCTGTTCCTCCCATTGATTATAAAAAAGAACTCAGAAGGACTGGCTGAGCTGCCAATGCCTCTGTTACACACGTAAAGTTATGTGAAATGAGTCTGATACTTAACACTTGGGACAGGTATGTAAATCCACGGAGGAATACCTATTAATGGAGACTTCTGAGAATGTGTCAGACACATATCTTTGACAGTAACATCACTGGTTTTGATGCCATTTGGCATTTGGAGATGGACTAGATGATCCATGTCTACATGTCTCTGATTATAAAACACTGGTTAAAGTCCTTGTTTGGGACATATATGGTGGCAGAGACACTAAACACAGGCAAAAGACATCAAGCACATATAATTTCAGGATTCTGAGCTCATCTTATACATTCTTTGTTCATCACACTTGTGAAAAGTAGATGTCTGTTTCTGCATTTACTTTTAGTTTACTGTGCAGAGAATGACTTGACCAGTACATTGAAGACATTAATGTGAGAAGCCACTCACTTTAACCAACTGTCCCTCTCTCTCAACTCCTTTCCTTGTGTTAGAGCAAGAGCACAGTTCCGGCTTCCACAGCAAGCCCAATGTAGATAATAGAAGAAGAATTTCAATTTGCTTAAATAACTCTTCTCCTAGGTTTGTTCCAGAAAGCTGAACAGATGAGTGGTTTCACTCAGACCATTATATGTGTTACAATAAATTGGTGGTGTATACCAATTTACACCAATACACCCTGCCAACTTTTTGTCTACTACACCTCCACCTATTATTATTTGAAGGCTTCAGGAGGACTCTGAGGAGTCATCCCTATGACACTCTTTCACTCTGTCTTCAGCTGAGTGGTCTCCCTTGGTTGGATAGATTTCCCCTGGAAGAGAGCTGGCCTTTAAATCCAAAACTGAGTGTCAAAGCAAGGAGGCGATTCATAGCATTGTCTTTCTCTTTCTGTCTGTTAAAACAAAGACACAAAAGGCTGTTTTTCAACATTTTATCTATGGTGTGTATAGATTAGAGAATGTAGGATTCCACCAGACTCAGCAGTAAAAAATATGCCTAAAATATTTATTAGCGAAAGTGTTTGCACTCACCAGAGCCCCTTTTTGAAGAAGACATCTTTATATAGAAATTATATCATCTCATACCCTGTTTCTGGTAAAGGAGCTATCTATTTGCCAAGTTGCATGCACGAAGCAGCATATTGCTGACAGAGAAGCTGTCAGCATAAAGCTATATGCAAAAAAATGAGTCTACGAAGCTCGTGAAAACATAACATGCAGTTGAGCAATTGCATCGGTTGTGCCAACTCTCCAAAATGACTGCTCACTTTGAGATACTCAACTCTGAAAAATATATACTCTGCGTAAAAAGGGGCCTTAGTGTTTTTTATTTGGCTAATGGTGAACAGTGTTCCTCATATCACAGGCCTTGTCATATTAAAAGAAAAATTATCTTGGATTGTTGGTTGGTTTGTTGTTTTGGCTTTGGTTTTTGTTGGTTTTTTTTTTTTCCTTTTTTTTTTCATTTCTCTGATGGGAGTTCTCTGCTATTTGAAAAATATTTTTAGCCTAAAAGTCAGGGCACCTTCACGAATTCCCTAATCTGCCACAGGTTTCTTGTATAACTGGTTATTAGTCATGACTATTTTTGCAATAGGGAAAATATTACAGAGGTGCTAAATAGATTAGAAGTTATAGGGAGTTTAGAAATTGAAGAAAATGTGTGCAGATAAATTATCTTAAGATATCTTTTCTATTTCAGGTGTGTATGTGAGGGAGGGGTTGTTGTTTTTCACAAAAGTACTCTCTTGGTTATCCTTATTTTTATTTTCCAGTGATTGGAGGGTATGTCAGCCTGTCATAAGTCTTCTTTCCTATTAGTCTGAAGAAATTTCAGAGCTTTACCGATGACATACTTTGACAAAAAACTGTTTTCCTTGTCCCCTCTACTTCTTTGCATGTTCTGTCAGTCTGACTGCCTGCCAAGGTATCTTTATGCTGAAAGGGTGACTAATGGGAAAGTTTCCACCAAAGCGCAGTCTCACCAGAAGAACAGAAAAATTATCCAGTAGCTGCTGGACTGGATTGTAAATTCAATGGCCAAACTCCTACTTCTATGACGGGACTGTGTGAAATCAGTGACTGTGACACTGAACTTCCTCCATTATGTCAGGAATTGAATGTTACTTAGGCAATAATGTAGTTTTGTGTTAAAAACACATTTTCACTTAGTGACAAAGCTACCATCTTTGTACATTAGCAGTAACAAATTGTATCAGCTAACAGTGTTGTAAGGGCAACCAAGATGATTCAAGGACTGGAGCATCTCCC
>BJBW01008432.1:27026-81237 GCA_004320125.1 Scolopax mira | reverse complement strand
GAGAGAGCTGGAACTCTTTAGCCTGGAGAAGAGAAGGCTGAGGGGAGACCATATTAACACCTCTAAGTATCTAAAGGGTGGATTGAAGGAGGAGGGAGCCAAACTCTTTTCAGTGGTTGCCAATGAGAGTACGAGGGGCAACAGGCTCAAGCTGGAACACAGGAGATTCCACTCAAATATGAGAAAAAAATGCTTCACAGTGAGGGTGACGGAGCCCTGGATCAGGCTGCCCAGGGAGGTCCTGGAGTCCCCTTCTTTGGAGGTTTTCAAGACCCGCCTGGATGTAGTCCTGAGTGACCTTCTCTAGCTATGGGCAATCCTGCTTCGGCGGGGGAGTGGGACTAGATGATCTCTACAGTTCCTTCCAACTCTAAAAATTCAGTGAAATTCAGTGAAGTATGGAGCAGAGTAAAAGAAAAACAGCTAGCTGTGAATGTGTGGGGAAAGCCCAGAAAGCAGACTCTGCTACAAATCCCCAAAGAAAAATTCCAAATATGGGATGTACTTTTTGATGATGGCCAATTCATCATTCCCTCAACAGCATTGGGGTGGGAGATGTTTGGCCATAGCAGGTGCTAACATCATACATTATATCATCATAGTCATTACAGATCCATTAGGGAGTGTTCAAGGTGCTGAAATGACAGCCCAGTAGCTAAAATGTTGTTCTTTATTCTTTTAGCATAACATTTAGCAGAATTTCAGGAGCTACAGAGCACTTTTAGACTTACATTCTGCCAACATTAGAAGTTTTAACCAGAGTCTATGGGCAATGCCACTAACATCTATACCAGCTATTTCTGTAGACAGTGAAGTGTGACAAGCACTCTCTCTGTACACAAGTTGCTGTCTACAAGCGGCTTTATGTTTTCCAGAGCCTCTCTGAAAGGAATGCTGTTTTACTTACAAGTACAATTACATACACAACAGAGTAAGAACTTCTGATAAAAGCACACCTTTTTTGTACTTGATAAGTACAAAAAAATGAAAGTCAAGGGTGTGATTCATATGACACCTCCTTTTCACTAACCTCCTCTTCCCATTCACAGCCAACATATCAGACACTTATTTAAGAAAGAGTTAACTTCCACCATGCTCCCAATGGTACTTAGCCATCTAAATACCTTTAAAAAATCTGATATAACTGCTTTTAACCATCAATGGCTATTCATAATACTCTTTTAACTGAAATCACAACTGGTGCATTTTGCTTTCATATGTACGCTTAAATTTTCCTCATAAAATAACACCACTAAAAAGTACTGAGTTTCATGAGGATAGTTATACTAACCAAAGCCTTGGAGTGAGAATTAATAAAACATACTTTTCTACTATAACTTACTCTTCAATGAAAGATATTTAAGTTATCCTCTCAAAATAGCTCAACATTTTAAAAATTTTAAAACTATGTCCTGTCTGAGACTGAGAGTAGAGTTCACATTAAAACCATAATCAATGTCTAAGTCATCCTCTTTAAAAATCTGGCTTGTTTCAGGAAATAATGATTGGGTTAGGAGGTGAGGATGGCAGGAATGTCTATACAATTGCAGGAGTAATTATTTCAAAAAAGTGAAAATAAATCCTCTGTCATCAGTGCAAAGGATGTTACAGAGCAAAACATCATATTTTTCTTATAGCAACTAATGATGAGATCTAATTTTTTTTTATTATGATCAAAAATAACCTTTAGGTTATTAATAACGTCTAGGACTAAAAGTAACTTTAACTTTTCTCTCATCTTGTTACTACTGGGCCACAGACTCCCTTTCCTAGTGTGGCTGTACCTTACATAGTTAAAATACCCAGAGTTTCTAAAAAAACCTTCATCATTTCTGAGCTATTTATCAGATGCTGCAGTGCATACACTGGAGGGAAATGTGGTCCAGAGATAAAGTCACTAAGTCAGCTGGTGAAGCAGAGCTATGAAACGTCAGACATGTAACTTTGTCTTTTAACAAGGACCTCATGTTTTCTTTGTGGAGCACTTCAAAGTTAGTAATATCTCCTTCTCTGATATTGATTATTATTTCTTTATTACATGAGGGGTCAGTTCCTCAGTGGGTGCAAGCTGCTCAGTTCCACTGATGTTCATACAGTGACAACAATTCCCTCATCTTGAGGCTGCAATCTATATCACTGACCACCAGCATCAGATGTGGAATGCAGGTCACATTCAGTAGCCTTGCACTCCCTGCACGTTATTTTGTCAATTAAGAAAATATCTAGTAGTCTTTATCTCTTTAATGCAATTCATTCCTTTTGAATGGGTGAAAGCTGGTAAACCAGATTTTTTTTGTTGTTATTTATTTGTCTACAATGATTATTGAATACCTAATTTGCAGTGCTCTGAAAAAACACAGGAGAACCCTTCATGACTGGTTTGTATTTTGTTTTGTTTGTTTGTTTGAACATTTCTGCAAGAGAGAATGCTACAGATATGCATTAACAATGAGATAGCTTCTCAAATATTAAGGGAAGAAGGGAAATAGCTTACATCAAAATCTCAGCAGATGTTTTTCTAGTGACATGATACTGTAGCACTCGCAGAACATCAGGACAGTATCGGTCCTGTGTACAAGCCTCCTCTGACTATCTAAATATGAGGAAAGAAAATTCCAGAAATTCCTCTCTACAGTCTGTAGATTACAAAAAGACACAACCACCCCCCGTCCCCCCAAGACTGAGAGATGCTGATCATCTTTTACTTACATCCATAAACTCCACATTGGCTTTCGGACCAGTGGTCTCATTAAGGATCTTAATGGCCACAGGAATCTTCACAGTTTCTCCTTCAGGGACCCAAATGCCCTACAAAGATTTTTAAAAAGTAAGACAAAAAAAAATAAATCACAGAAACTTCATTCAGAACTTCAGAATTACAGTTCTTTTTGATGCATTTTGCTGCATTATGCACTTCAGTTACAAACTTCAGAACTAAGAATACACAATGTTATAAAATAATAAAAATTGCATAAAACTACTTCTTGATTGACATCTGAGAATTAAAAGGTGAGATAGCTAAAAAGTAAACTTTAAAATTCACAAACTGTGTGTCTCTTGGTCTGCTTTTCCATCCTTCTTGACTATTGCTGTGTTCTTGGCAACCTCAGGGTACCCACCTCTATCATTTTATTACTAAGTATATTTAAACTGACAAAATGTACTCCCATGACTTTGTAGCTGTAATCAGCTGGTCTTTACTTCAAACTTCCCCAATTTGAAGACACATGCAGTATTTGTCCTCCTTCACTGCTCTGACCTACCACCTCAATTTGGGAAGTGTGTGTTGCTCCCAAAGGGCTAGGTGACTGGCTTCACTTGCTCATTAAGCCCTACTTCATGCCTCTGAGATTTGGACATGACCAACAGATCTTAAAAAAAAAATCTTTTAACTGAAATATTTTTTCCCCTGTGAGTTCTGCTCTTACATCCTGGTTATTGAAGGATGCAGTTGGCAGAATTAATCTTTTTTTTCAATTTAAGTGGAAGAAACAAAAAATATCGCGGTTTAGCTGATGACAATATTGTTTTACAAGGTATGATTACTATTACAAGACCCATGTGACACTTGCAAAATGTGAGAGACAAAGTTTATCTAGCTTTCCAAAAGTGTACTGTGAAGCCAATATATAAGAACAGAATGACAAACTTTGATACTGTATTTTAATATCAAGACAGCCCAGCTCGTGTAGTCCTCTTCTGTGGAAAGATATTGTGGCTGACTCACCTTTTCTCACCAATAAATAATATCTGTAAGTCTGATTAAAACTGAAGTTAACACAGTTGAGCCTGAAGACATGCTTCTCCCACACAATTCCACTATTCTATGAGTTTCCCAGACACATAGGGCTCATGACCCCGTTTGCAGTACAGAATGATTTGCTCCAATACAGAATTTGACTGTTCAAAAGTTAAAAGAGGGAACTCACTGTTGTGCCCTGAAGACTCTTACCTTGTATACAGTTCCAAAGGCTCCAGAGCCAAGAACCTTGACTCTTTTCAGCTCAGTTTCCTTCAGGATACGAAGCTGTGCTTGGTTGGGTGCTGTGCCACTTGGAGTCAAGGGTTCCACAAGCTATGAAGGAAAATCCAAGTCTTAAGTATTTGAAAACATGAAGACCTGTCAGAAGCTTACACCAGAAACAACCAATCTAACTAAATACCGGATTAAGACAGTGGTGGGGTCTATTGACCATTGACTTGCCAATTTGTGGAAGGATTGTTCACCTTCAAAAGCAAATGAGAAATGCTTAGGAACCAAGAGATCAAATAACGAAAATCCTCATACAACATGTAGTAATTTCCACCAGGAATGGCATGATGGAATTATGAACTGGAAATTGAATCGGTGTCACAAAAACACACCCAAGGACTTTTGCTAATGGAGGCAGAATAAATATTTTCCACATGACAGAAATACAGCATTTATTATCAGTGCACCACATTCTATTTTTGCCCATTTTAGTGCCTTTTAAGCTGGCCATATTTCTTTTTAATAGCGCTGAGTTAATGGCTCATCACAGTCATACTCTGTTTTGGGGAAAGGACTATTTTTCTGAACTTCTGTTATAACACACAGGAGGACAGCTTTAAGGAGAAAACATATATACCATATATACCATACCACTAATTTATAACAGCCACAAATTTACCACAAAACAGCACAATTAAACAATTTGCTCAAGGATGTCCCAACAAACTTTGTAAATGAGCCATAATGGCACATTCAGTTAAAAATGCTCTTAGATCTCCATGTTATACCATCTCTGCCCGAAAAAACAATGCTTCTTAAAAAATAAATTAAAAATACACGAAAAGGACAATGCTCTAAACAATGAAAAATAGCCTGTTCCTTTGCAGGAACACCAATGCAGTTATGTCAGGGAGAAGTGTTGTGGGCATCTAAAAAATGCTTGTAGAATTTTACTGAGAATGATCTACAGAAAGAATAGGTCTGTTACAGCCTCCAGCTAGAAACAGAGACTTGAGCTGAAGCTATAGTCACTTGTGTGTTTATCTCAGGATGCTCCTGACTTAATCTTCAGTATGTAAGACAAGACAACAGCTTCTCCAAACTTTCAGTAGGAGACATTAGTCCCTCAGTAACTGCTGTCAGACACAGCTTCTATATGACCAAATAGAGAATGACATCTGGATTTCAAATCCAATAAAAACTACCTGCTTAAAATCATTTATGCTTAAGTAGGGGCTGATAGAATGGCAAGATTTATGCATCGAACGGCACTAAGTATTGTTATGCTTTCTATATAACTGAACAGCATTTAAGAAGCAACAGAAATGCTAGCCAAGCATAAAGATACTGAGGCAAACAGAACAGGGATGTACGTATCATTTGCTCCCAAGGTCTGCGGTGGAGATGAGTTGGAGCAGGATGCTTGGGATAGAAACTGGAAACAGCACTGTCAAAGAATCACTAGCTAACAATATTCACAATCTTTACTATCTTACAAGGAGGACTCAAAAACATCATCACTTGCTAAGTGTCTCAAGCATAAGACTGAGGAGATTATAGAAAACACCTTTGCTGTAGCTGACAAAGATTTAATGTTACATTTAAATATGCTTTCTAGACTCTCCCCTTCACTACTGGCATTTCAAAGAGCAGGACAGAGAGTGTACACCACTGTCCCATAGCTCCACTTCATATCTTTGCCATTAGAACTGTGAATCTCATTTGGTTCACCTCTGGGAAGTATCTTGACTTAATAAAATACATCATTTTTACTGATTATGACTACATACTTGGACAAAATCTGGAACACAAAGGCAATACAAGCTCTGGGAACAACAGGTAGTGCCAATCTCTGCATTTAAGCATTCCTGAAGAGCTTACGTTTGCATGAGAGCTTGCTGAAATTACTTCATTCTTAAGAGTTGACCTCAGTATATGACTCAGTAAGAGTATGACCAGGTGAAAATCTGTAATATTTAAGCATGAGAGCTGTTAAATGTGATGATGAGCTGGAACAGAAGTACAGTTGAGAGCAAAATGGGAATTTAAAAATCTAGTGGAACATGACTCTGTGCTCATGTGGATCTTCAAAAGCCATGAATCTGTATCTGTACAGAAAACTATCTTGAAATAGCTTCATTCATTCAATCAGTTCCCTCCTGCAGAAGTTCACAAAATGGTAACTGAAGCCCTGAACATCTTTAATATAAAAATAGAACAGCTCTACATACGTTTTCAAATACTCTGTGAGAAGCACACCCTCACCTCAGTTTCCAGGAATCTTCGCAATGCTCTCTTCTTCTTAATGCTTTTGCGCCGAACATACACAGCAAAAGTCAGGCCCACAATAACGATGATGAAGAGGCCACCAATAACTCCCGCAGCAATCAGAGGGGTTCTAGCAATCAGAATCAGAGGCTTTATATTTAGGTAGAGTGAGAGACCAAAGAATGGTTGGGTACATAAAACACAATCACTTGGAAAGCTTGTTAACTGTCTTATGACAAAAATTTTTAAATCAGTCCAAATAGGAAGTCAGGGAAAACATATTAACATATATTATGACTATTCTTGTTTTTAATCAATACACCAATTCTACCTTTTTTTTTTTCAAACTGCCATGCACATGTGAAGAGTTGTGTGGACAAGGAGATACAACATGCATTTTGATGGCAAACACAAATCTGCAATGGCAAAATGAGAATACAGGTATCTGCAGTTTTCCTGCAAGAGCTTTAAATATGCTTACTCTTTGGCTCCATCTAAATTAACTCACGATCGTGTGCTTTTAGGAAGTGAGAGAGAACTTCAAACATGGTGTTTCACAGACAAATTTGGAGACATCATATTCATACACCTTCCTCAAGGGAAGGCTATTTATACACGAACAATGTAATTCATGATTAGGAGCATGTACCTTCTTGGAACTCCTGGTTCATTACTATTACACACAAACATTTTGTCGGGGTCGGGGGCTATGGTTGCACCCATCACGTTTTGCTGTGGCTTTTCAGCACAACCAAATCCCAGACTAAAAGACCAGTGTGTCAGAGCCAAAAAACTCCTGTGAACAATGCCAAAAGAGACTCAGTTTTTGCACAAGACCTGTTGTCCCCCTGCTACTCCCTATAACTTCATCTTTCCAGGATCTTGAGTAGCGTGAGCTACAATTACTAACTATCACTACCATAGTGATAAGATACAGTAGGCTGGCAAAAAAAAAAAAAAAAAAAAAAAGAAAAAAAAAAGACTGTCTCAGATTTTTACTGTTCGCCTTTGGTGCCCACATTTGGAGATTGTCTACACAGTCAGTGGAGAGAAAGAAAAAGTTAAAGCGATAGATACTCTTGACTCAGTTTTCTTTCTCTCTCTCCCTGTCCTGTTTCTAGAAGATGGGTAGCAGCCTCCAAATCAAACTCTGAAATTAGGTATTTTCACAGAATACCAACAACTTACTAGCATAAACATACTCAGTATTTGACATCCCTCCAACATCAGCTGGACAGCAGCTGAAAAGAGGGGTAAGAAGAGAGTGCATGAGAACTGCAGTATAAATGTATAAAGTATAAATGGTGCTGAACCCCCTGCCTGGTAACTGCAGGAAACAGGTTAACTATTTTCAAGACTTCTATGCTTTAAGAGCCTTCCTCTATCATGTCTGAATGATGATGAAAATACAATATGGCCTATTAATAAAAATGTTCCACGCAGCTATTGAAAATTTAAAGGAAGGAGACTCACACAGAAATAGTAAACTGATTTATCTGACCCGTTTCCTTCTTTTTATGTCCTACCACAAAGTTGAGCATCTGAAAGCGGCACCATCTAACCTGGTTTGATATATTAAGGTATGTCTACACTGAGTACTGTTTGGAAGGCCATCTCTAAACTAGCCAAACCGTCCCTTATCACTGCAGTTCGATTCAGACAGGTCTCAAAGCACACAGCCTGGATTAATTTCAGATACCAACCAGAAGATACATTTCTGAGTGCACCTAATGTGCTCCAACCTCCAACTGGCATTAGCATCCACAGGATCAAACTAGAACTAACACAAAGAAAAGTCCCTTGCAGCAAACATAGCCTAGACATTGGGACCGTTACCTATTTCATCCTCCAGATGCAAACTTACTGTGTCACTCAGTTCATATCAATAGAGGCAAAGCCTCATACTCCCACATTTAGTTATTAAAGCACCATGTTTATCGCACCACCATCGCGTTTGCCGAGGGAAAACACATTAACGTTAAACATTGACAGGCCTATTATAGTTCAAAGACTTTATGATGGAAACCATAAAGTCTGCAAATAAAGGAAGCTGAATGTTGTCTGGCTGTGAAATGTATTATAATGTTAGGGAAATATGAGTCCAGTACCACTACTCCTCAGGCAGAGGCACTCCTCCTTCATGTAGTTTGGCCTTATGATGCATGCTTTTCCTAATCCCATTGGTTACTCTGTTACTTTTGAGTGCAGAGTTTAGGTTAAAGGTCCTGGCATATCCACCCAAAACAATGCTCCTCTTCATTTCCATTTGATGCAGGAACAGTTCCAAAGGAGACATAATGACTAGTGAAGAAAATAAAGTGAAGTTACAAATTCTTCGCAGCCTTTTTCTTCTTATAGAGTACAGGGGCTCAAAATGAATCTTTATGATAGATTGTGTCAACTCTCATTGACTTAAAAAGAAAGTCCTCATCTTTTTCAGTAGTGAAGTGAAAAAAAAAGTGATTTTCAAAAACTTCACCAAACAAGCATTTAGTCATTAATGTGAAATATGCTGTAGTTGCATATTTTATCTGAATTTGCAGGAAGTACCATCTACACAGAGCAAGCAAGCTTAAAAAAGGAGTGTAAGAGGAACAGTATAACATGTGAAGAGAAAAAACATATTTAAATGCTAAACAAATAACTGTAATGCAGAAGAGGTTTTATTTTGAACTCAAATAGTGACAAGCTTACTTCCTAAATTCACTATCCTCACATAAAGATCATGACAGACACAAACATGACAGACCTAAACGGATGTGACTGTGTACTTGTACAGCTTCTCCTCACTTTGCTACTGAGCTAAGCCCCAGAGTCAACAACCCTTTGTTTTATTTGCTACAATACCAAGTGACAAGTCACTGCTTCCAGAGCTTTCCGGTATCATCAGTGCAGTTCAGTGTTGTTTCCCAACACACACAGTCTATTTTCTAAGCCCAGTTTTCTATGCATAACCTGCCTCATTTAGGCTATTTTTACTTACATTCTTTAGGCTGAGTTTGCTTTTCTATCTATTTTGCTAACATCTTTTAAGTTCTCTACTACTTTCATGTTTGCAGTGTCTTAAATTTAATACCCTGGTGAATTACAGTAACTTGCTATTTACCTTTCTTTTACGTAATTGTTAAGGATTCCTGCAAGGTCTTGCTGTCAGAGAAGCTGCTAGAGACACAAAACCTTTATCCCATTTTGGTTTTTTTAATCCAATCCTTTTTTTGCATGTGTGCCTAACCAACAGTGCAGATTTACATACACATGGACACAAATCTCCTTATCTCTAGTAGCATTAAGGGTTTAATCCACTTACATTTTTGCTATATTACTGTCCCACCAACACCTCTGTGAATACAATTCATTACATTTGCTCACCTCAGACTATTTCTCACTTAAAAATAATTCCATTAGAGTTAACAGGAGCAATGTTGATGCAAAGATAAAAAATTCACTATCAAAAAACCCCATGTTTTTGAAATAATTTTTAAAAGCCTGGAGGCCCTATTTCTCTGTTAGGGCCCAAAAAGGCTGAAGTGAATTGAAGAGAGGTAGTTCCATGCCAGTACCACCCATCCAGCATAAATAATGGACACCAAAAGTTGTTCCTAGCTCACATTTCCTTCAGCTCAACCAGGAAACTCCTGATACAACCACTACTTTCCTCCACACACTAAAATTCTACCCTAGAGGATGAAAACAGTCTTTGCTGTGTATTTCTGGACTTTAGACTTTATGCTTATCAAAATAGACTTAGCAGTCCATGAAATATGGCCCTGAATCATAACCCTAATTTGCTATCCCCAACTCTTTTGCTGCAGGAAAAGGCTGCAGCAGAGTAGGCAGTAAGAGGGGAAAAAATCCCAACCTGTAAAAAATCCTGCCTTTTAAACTGGAAACCATGTATCTGTGGCTAAAAGTTGAAAATAAGATTCTAGTAATCCCTTAGGAGAAATGGATAATATATATTTCTTTTAAAATGTGTACTGCGTTTCCATATTTAGAAGTCTGTAGCACCCACTCCCACACACCAAAATTGACATAAGAAGCTCAAATTTAGTATTCCAAGATGGACAAGCATGTTCAGCAGGAGGCCTCAGATCATTCCATCCACTCCAAAACATGAAACATCTGCAATTTCCACAGTGCTTTGCAACCAGGCATTAAATCTTAATTACTAATTTAGATGAGTACACATTCTCAGACTGGAAAGTGAATGCAGCAGAAGGGGGAAAGGAAATGGAACTGTGGTCCATGGAGTGAAGCTGAGAAAGAGCACCTGTTTTTCTCTTTGGCATTAGCCCACCTAATATGGTATGTAAATAAATTGAGCTTTGAAGCTAAGCTGTGAGAAGGCTTTAAGTGGCTGTCTCAATCGTCCCCACCTTCCTCTCCTTTGAGTTTTATATATATAGCCAAGCAGGATTCATTACAACCTTGTATATTTGCTAAGTAGGTGCTTCTTGTAGATTTTCATTATCAAAGCATTATTTTTTCCTGATGGAGGATTCATACATTCTGCATTCCTCAGCCCTTCCATCAGTGGGGAGTTCAGCTGACTTTGAAGCTGCACTTTTAGAGATCTAATGGATTCTACCGATCCTTCTGTATGTTCAAAAGTTTTTTCCACCAGCTTTGCCAAATGAGAACAACATGTGCAGGATAGAGAGACTCGCAGCCTCAAACTGACAGCGTACACACTTTCCTCCTCTAGTATAGCACTAACCAAGATGTGGCGTTGAGAGCAACTGTGCTGCCAAGATACATCAAAATGTTTAACATATGGTGACATCATTTACTGAAGGTTTGCACATATTCTGGTTACTAGAGTGTTTACTGAAAATAAAACGCCAAGAAGATGCAAACAAATATATCATGTGCGATTCTTAAATTGTAAAAGTGTGTCCTACTTATGCCTCTTATTTTTTTTAAAAGGTAGGATTCCTCATTTCACTCAGCAAAATAAACAAGGACAAGAAAAAAGTATTAAGTATATTTTGAAAATTAATATAGCCTAGAATTCTAGACATTAATATCTATTCATTCTAATTTTATGACATCTTTATTATTATTTAGCAAACAGCGCACAATGGATTTCCTTAAAACTAGTTTTAAATCTGAATGGCATAATTTTGGAGAATAACTAAATTTCTGGTATGTTTTTGCCATCAATTACTGAGAACTCTAATTTTTTACTCCCTGTTAATACAGTTGACTGGGATTAAATTGTGAAATCTCTGGGATTACAGTTTTAATACATAGACTTTTCATGGGCTTCTCTCCCTATAAAACTGAAAAGCCCATCTAACACCTCTTGCACCCCTGGTATTTTTAGGCTGAGATTTTTCTCTTGTGCCACAACATAAAAAAGGAATGCTACTGTTAAGAACTTGCGCGGTGACTTTGTTTTCAGGCTTGTGCTTTAAGTAAAATATTAATGTTCCTTGTAAAATATGCCAAGTCAGGCCCCATGTAATTGATTTATCTGTGACAGAAAGCCATTTAAATCCACTAGACTGGACTCACAGGTGAAGCCAGTTCATCAAGTAAAAGAATAATCCTCTTTATAAACTTGTCATATTTCCCATTTTCTTTGGGAACAGTAGTATTTTGCTTTAAATAAAGAAAACTAGACCTGTAATGACTATGGGCGCTGAGGGACTGCTCTGAAACTAAAACCATCCACAGTAGCTCAAAGAGTTTCTCTCTGCATAAAGCATTCCTGTTAGAAGCAATAAACTCAGCCTGTTCCTCTGCAACTGGTCGCAGTCACCTGGCTCTATGATTACGTCTGTGTACATGAAATTATTAAAAAGAAAACATTGCTTTCTCAACTAGAAATATAAAGTGCATTTTCCTGTACGGCATTCTATGCTGAGAGACTACTTTGTCTGGTGGCACTGCTTTCTATTCGTTAGCCACAGAGCAGCACAGTGTGAGGCAGAGAGGGTTGACCAGCTGTAGAAAGAGAAGGTAGTGCCCATATTAAACCAGTAGGTAGCCAAAACATTCAATGGGAGCTGGGTAACAGACAGAACACAAAACCTAGCATGAAAGTAGCAATTGAAACTGAGCAGGAACACTCCTTCATTCTGCAATAGGTATTCAGGGCAGATTTTTATAACTTTTTTTTCATTGCTATTACATGTTCTAGCAGACACAAGCAGGCCAATTACCTTCACCCTACACCCCATACAACTTCTTAAGCAGAAGGCTGAACTTGAGACTAAATGGCTCAGAAATTCCTTCAACCTGCCCTCAGCTTTGCTCCACCAGTGCTCACACAGCCGAGTGAATGCTGCCGTCAGTATCCACAGGAATTCATTAACATTTCAGGTGGCAGCTTGATTCAGTCTAATGCATGCCTTTTTTTTTTTTTTTACAGTTAACAAACAATTATGTGTATGCTCCAGAATTTGGAAAAACAATCAGATTTCTGAGGACATGTTTTCATGATGAATTAGACATTCACTACTTTGTTCACTAAAAGTTTTTATACTCAGTATTTGGTACAGGACAGAGAGATTTCCTTCAGTTGGGTGATAAATCAAGCCATAAAGGAATTTTAAATATAAAGGTATTTATATATAAAGGTATTTAAACATAAAGATATTTTAAATAACCATCAGGAGGAAAACCATTTGAATACTGTGCTCTTCCTTCTACTATTTTTTTGTGAAACACTTTCCAAATTCCATTGGTGAAAAGTTCTTGTAATAGATTAAAGTTCCAGTTAAGTGTTTGCTGAAGTTGAGATAATCAACATAGGAAATAATCAACCCATACATGACTAAGCAAAATCTTGCCTGAACAGGTGCTTTGTTTACCTTTAAGGAGCTGAAGAGGAAAGTTTCTTTACACCATGCCCTTCATTTTCACTTTACTTCACAAATTATCATATTCCTTTTGAAAAATGCATTGATCTCTTTTTACACCTGCCCTTTTAAATTTTTTTTTGAATGCCAGTTTTTCCTGAGAGTAATCAATCATTCAGAAGATTTAAGAAGCACAGAGCAGCTATTTTTGTCTAAGCGGTTGGAATCACTGGATTCTTTCCTGTTCCAGCTTTGAACCATATGGTGCAGTGAGCGTTTGCTTTCCCAAGCCCCAGAAGTATTTCCCAGTAGGGAACCTTAAAAGACTGTATTTGGGGATCAAATCTGAAGTTCTGTCCCAGAATGACATGATAAACTGATGAGAACAGAACTGTTGCACTATGTTCCCGATCTTCACATTTCTTATATCCAACCATTTGTTTTGTGATAAATGTAGAGCTTACATGGATTTCAGATGAGGTTTTTTAACAAATGGTGGCATTAAAGCATCTTTCAAACCTATGTTTAAGATTTGAGTACATGGAGGATTTGTAGAAGAATGTGTTTGGAAGTATGCACCCATACATTGCACATGTATTACATACATTCATATACATATACACACATGTACATATGATCAAATTTTTATCATTCAAAGTCTAAATCAAAATAGTAACACTTCAACATAGCAACATTTCATTCAAACTGATATAAATGTATATATAAATATAGCATTTGAGGAAGTTATTATAATACTAGTAATGGCCATGATGCTATTAATTTCCACATATATTTTAGCTACTCCTCATCTGAATTCTAAATATACAGAATTTATCTTTGTGGGGCATAGCAGGGAATAAATGCAGCCAGTGCTCATAAATATCAAGGAAAATAAAGAACGGGTATAAGGATTTTATTTCTGAGTATGCCTGATACTACTTTTGGATTTATCACTATTATTTTACAAGGATAGCATTCGGTCTAAACACCCTATACAAATTATATCAGTCATTAGAAAATCCCGTTTGATTATGGGGAAAAACTCACATAAAATTGAGATCCTCCTTCTGACACCATGCTTATACAGGATCATCTTCTATACAATAATATCCCCCAAAATTAACCTATGGCCGTAACTTATCAGTCATCTCCCAGTATTTCTTATATTACCAAGTGGAGCAGAGAGAAACTCTGGTGTATCCTGCAACTCCTCCTAATTCTAGTCATCATCCCACTGCCAGCATTTCCCCAGAGGCCATTCAGAAAAAAAAAAAAGTTCAACTTCGAAGCTCCAAACCCACCCACCTTCACACCTCTCCTCCATATCCACAGCCACCCAAAAGAATCTATTTCACTTCACTAGCTGTACAGCAAGCCAAGGGAAACCAGTCTTCATGAATATTATCCTCATCTTCTATTCTCAGCTCTACTGATGATTTTTTTGTGTACACACAGTAACCTCCTATCATCTCAGTAGTCACAGATGTGACTTGATTAGAAAAACAGCTTGTGTCCATAGTGAAGATACTGCTCAGAGTAACCTAGACTCTACAACAGCTGTTTTATTATGATTATTTTGCAGTACATTATGGCCCACATAAAGGCAAATGATAATTTAGTAAAACAGCTCTTCCTTCTCCCAAATTTCAGTATGATAGAATATTCCAGAATTTATTGCAGATACCACCTTCTCTATGAATCTTCCAAATGTTAAAAATACTCTTCGAATAGCTTCTAAACTCCCAGAAAAGAGCAGGCCAAGCATATGGGGAAGTGGTGATCCAGCTTTAAAAAATAGTATCTCTTTTCCCTCTTCCAGCCACAAACCCCTTCCTCTCCCCCTGCCACCAAACCCCCAAATGTAAGGACCAGCCTCTCCAGCTCAAGAAAACAAGGAGAGAGAAGGCTCGGGTATCTTTTTATTCACACATCTGTCATAAGGAAGGGAGGGACTGCCTCTCTTTCCACTTCAAAACAATATGTATTTGAAGTATTTAAGGGCACAAAAAGGTTGGTGAAACCAGCTAGAGAGAATACGCATGAACATACTGCTACAGCTATAGGTTTTGGTTTGCTTTCTTATTAATTGCCTTTTTCTCATTTGAATTTTCCCAGAAAGAATTTTCCTCTTATTTTAAAAATATATTGATTAAAAGATGACTCAAACATGCTAAAGTTTGGAATTTGGAGCCCGATCCACTGGTTGATCCAGGAAAGTTCACGCAAAGCTGAAGTGGCAGGACAGCACTGAATGTAGCCTGCATCCGAGTCATTTACATGCAGAGCATGTCGCTGCCACAGGGGAGGGAAAAGACATATCTACATGAGATGGGACTATTTTAAAGCTAGAATATTATCTCTTCAATCTGTTCTTTGTCTATTATCCTTACTGTGATTGAGACTACACATATTAACAACTAGCAGTCCATTTTTAATGCAGGAATACTTTTTGCTTCCCTTCTTCACCTACACCAGATATTGAGGGGCAGGGAAAGAAGGAATTTATTCCTGAAATTTAGACATTTTCTTTAAGGAAGGTTATTGAATCAAACAAAGCAATCCCTATTCCTACAGAGCCTACTGAAATTAACTGAAAATTTCCCAATGGCTGATTCAAGCCTAGTGGGAACACTAGAAGAGACCTGTTTGGCCACTGACACGTTGGTGCATTGCCCAACTAGAATTAATCCTCTTCCCGCCAGCCTACCAGGTCACTGCTGATTCTTTGCTTCTAAACAACCAACCTACAGGATCCCTATATCATGGACCATGCTTTATTTTCAGATTAATATGCCATACTGCCAAAAGTTGTCAGCAAAATGTCTTATCTCTACTTCAGCATGATCTGTAAGACTACACTCAGCAACACTGACAACAAGCCTTTTGTTGTCTTGGCTGAACCTTAACAGCATTAACTGAAGCAAACCAAATCGTAACAAATAATTAAAAGCACATCTTCTGCTCTTTTTCTTGCTTCCACTTTTCCACTGTCACCTCTTATTTTCATTCATTATGCTGTTTTAGAGTTGTTGTGCCTTCTAAGAAATAACCATGCTACCCAATTTCAGTCACATATGTAAACATCATTAGGTTTACTACAAGTAGATGACTGAGTTAAAATAGAACACTGAGAAAAGTAAGAACATGTAATAAAAATTCAAGCAAGCATTTTAAAAGGCCAGTAGTAAGAACATTGCTTTGATGGCGTGTGTTTCTAATGGACAGTCTATGTCACTGGCAGGGTATTGGGAGTCCAAGATGAATTATTTGAGGAAACAGTTGACAGTTCTTACTTAAAAGGTTGACTTCATTTCAGACAATTTTCCTGCAGGTAGTACAAGAAAATTTTCCTATAATTTACAGATCAGAGATTACATCATGACTGGATTATATTTAACCAAAGTTTAGCCTTTGTCCTGATGACAACATTGAGTTTGTTCTCAAATTTCTGCATAAACATTACAATTATCCAGGATGAGGGATTACCAGCTCTGTTGAGAGATGTACCAGAACAGTTAATTACACAGTAAACTCCTCGCGATTCTCTGCCAATGAAAAGCTCAGTCAGAACTAGCCAGCATCTTTTTTCACATTATCCCACAATTTTTCCTTGCCTGTTTGATTATTTCCTCAATCTCTGATAACTACAGAAATTATCATCTCCACTATCTTCTATTGATTAAACAGCCAATATGTCCGCAAAAGAGCTTGTTCACCAAGCTCTTATGTGAAGATGTCATTAAAAATTTACATCAGATTAGAAAACAAACTACTGTCACCCCTAAAACCCCTTCAATTTCAAAGGTTACATGTAAATTTATTTGTACGTAGTATTTAAACACTACTTAGATATTATGTTTTCTATAACTTCATAGTACCAAAGATATAGCTCCATCAAAGCATCTTCTGTGAAAAGAAGAGAGTGACAATAAGAAGAAGGAGAGGACAAAAAAGAAAAGGATGAAAAGCGTCTGCACTGAAGAATAATAACAGATACTTATGTACCCTACTAGTATCTAAGGTTTAGAAAACCTGATAGATGGACAAATTAGACCTTATTTGTGTCTCTAGTGGAGAAAGTTAGGAAAACAATTTGCCTTCAGTTGTACGACATCAAATGATAATGCTGATGTCTAACACAAAAATGCAACTATATTTATTCAAAATAAATGTCTCATTTAAGTGAATATAGGTATGATACACGACACTTCAATCAAACATCAAACAAATAAGATACGAAAGAGTTTTTCCTCTCTCCTAGGAAAAGGACAGTCTGAAACCTTCAATTTTTACCTGTCTTAACTGCTAATGACCAAGGATATGGTGACATAACAAAAACCTTATGCAAAGATACTTGGAACTCTCACACTCTGTGTCTCACCAAAGCTGACAGGAACCAAGGCCCAGTACCAAGCAGTTAGATTTGCTTGTCTATATTCAAGAGTATTAGGAATCAAAATTCAAAGAAGGAACTCTGGGTCCTCATCATATAGCATAAGCCAAGAGCTGATCATAGCTGGAAACTATCATCACAAACATGAAAGTGTAGTGCTGGAGAATAAAACATAACCAAGAGACTAATAATCCTCATTAGATTATCCAGGGACTGATAATCCTCATTAGAAATGCACTGGTATTTTGCTGCTTTGAATGTAACTTTTCTCAGATTTCATCCATTTAAATATCTCACAGACAGACACCCTACCCACCTTTTCTAGGTTTGCTAGACTAGTGCCATCTTTAAGCAAACTTTTGTTTGTTCTTTGTACTTTTAGATCATAATCAGGCTCTGCTCTTTAACCTTCAACCAGCTTTAATTATTCCTGGTGGCTCTTCTCTAAAGCCTCTTTAATGTACAGTCCTGCGAAAACAGTTCCTGAAGGTAAAGGGTCTACATTCTTGTTAACTTTATCCACTACCATTATAATGAGGTAGAAAACAGGCAAAATGCCTCCACTTTACAGAAAAGAGAAGCAAAGTAAGCTGAATTAACAGAGAGAGAGCATTGCATGGGAGATGAGTTTAGCACTGGGCCCCTTTTTCTCACTACAGATTGAATGCAGTTATTTGAAACTCTTCATCCAAAAAGCCCAAAGGTACAGATAAGTTACATGACATTTTCCCACCCTGTTACTTCACTTTACAGCGTGACAGGGAAAAAAATAATAGTAAGATAAATTAAATTGGTCTGACGGCTCGATTTACTAATGCTCTATTGCACAATTGCTGCTATTTGTGGTAATGCTTCCACCTTTGGTAACTGCTGCCATACAACTTGCCACATGAAACACCAAAGGACAGAAGCTTGTTAATTCCTTAAAATTTGTAGCTTGTTTTATTAGTTTACCATTGTTATTTCAGGCTACACTGGAAAATGTCTTTATCAAATTCAAAGCTGGTATTTCTACTTCTGCAAAAATAAATAAAAATCAACTGTGAACTGTAATACCATCATTAACAAGTTATCTCCTTTTTTTGATCTAATGCTGGAAAAAGTGTTGCAAATTAACTGAGGAGTAGAACATACTCTTTTGTATATAAATCAAAAAAAGGTAATGACAATTGTGGACTTCAAATACAAATTCTCATCTGCATCAAGTGTTCTATACTAAGCAAATGCTTAATTGTTTTTAAATAGGCAATGGAAAAGCACGCATGGGGGCAATTCTTGGAAGATTACTTTATAGATACCATAAAGGAATAAACCTACCACAAATGCAGGCCCCAGCTACAGTAGACTGCATGACTTGAGATACTAACTTTGATGTGAAGAAATGTAATTCAGCAGCCTTGACCATATACACGCTTACAACACAAGCACAGACATTTTCCTAAAGAAGCCCAATGAAGAGCTTCCGATTTTATACAAGAATTGCAGCTTCTTTATCACCTGGCAGGTCACGGTTAGTAAGCCAGAATGCAGAGGATTTTAAGTCTTGGCTGGACTCTAACCCCAACTACATTTGCCATGTAAATTGTCCAAATACAAAAGAGTGACAAATCCTGCATTACTCAGGTAGATTGCAAGTAAGACTGCAAGCTCTAGTTCTGATTTATTATATGTTAAATATTAATGAATTATTAAGAAACCATTCACTGAGGTTTAAACAACTCTACATCTTACATATTTCTAAAGCTCTACAAATGTATTTTTAATAATAGATAATTCATTTATAACACCATTAAATCTAAATTAAATCCTCATTTCAAGCCATAAAAGAAACCCAGTGGAGAGTGGTGAGATATATACTGTTGCTCTATAATAAGGTCACTTCTTCACAGCACAATTTTATTTTTGCATTTATTATTTGTGTAGCCAAACCAGTACAGACACACAACACAAAGCTTATGTAACCTGATGAGAAATAAAGGCAGTAACCTTTATTTGACACAGCAGGGCTGCGTGTTGTTTTCCATTCTAACAAACAGTTTTCAATTGTGAATTTCCTTATACTTCTTGTCTTTTGGCAGTGACCTTTCATGAAAGGTAGTAGTAGCCTAATCACTACTATTTTTTTTTTCTCATAGTTTCAATAAAAATAATTTAGTCAGTCTTCTAAATAAAGAATTTTCTTATTTTAAATGTATTGCAACTTGTGTTAGCAAAGCAAAAAGAAAAAGAAAAAAAGTTTTCATTGAGATATTGAGAAGTCTCTGCATTCAAAGAAATTTGGTTATGACCTGACAAAATTCCAGTACTTGGTAAAAATTGTGTTTAGTGCATTCTGCATATTTTCAATGACACTATTCATAAAACCGAGAAGCTTGCTGCTAAGTTGGGGCTGAACATACAGCTCACCGAGTCGGACCTTGTGCTCAAGACACAAAGGGGTAGGACTTAATGAACACTTGGGATAAAGTTCAGGGATAGCAGGTGGACTATAAAATTCATGATATTACCTTGTGTGCTAAACAGACCGAATACAAGTCCTTGAACATTTTTGTAAGAAACCTGCTTGCTTGCTTTCTAAGACTGGGTGCTGCACTAATGGGTCATCAGAGCTCAGCCAATTGAAGAAGGCACAAGGACTGGTAAAAAAACGAATAAGACAGTAAGGACTGCCACACCTATACCCACACAGCGGCACACTAAAGCAACTTCTATAGCCTCATATTATGGCATTTCTCTGTTTGGCATGCGCAATCACGAGTATTACCCAAACCCATCAAATGAGCACAGTTGCTGAGAAACATGGTCTGTGAGTATCAACAATCTGAATATACTCCATGAGTATTTTGCTCATATTCCACTTTTTGAGGAACAAACTACTATAAACATCAGCCTTATTCTACCCTGTGCGCTCTCAACAGGATCCTCAAACTACTGGAGCCACAGAACAGCTTTTAAAAAGCACTTATGTGACAGTTTTTTCAGTTCTTTCACTTTTCCAATCTTAACAGTTTATTTCTCTCTATAGAAAGCGATTCCTACGACATCCTTCCATACTACGAAACCTCACCAGCCAACCCTACTGAGTAAAGCAGATGAAGGAGAAAACCTCACAGGTCATAGAGAAATCTTTCTGAATATGTTATAGAAGATTTAATACAAAAGCTTTTTTTTACCTGTGCTCAGACCTCTACAGCAGAAAATAAATAAAACCCATCAAGGACCTTTCCTAAGTAGACCAGTCTTACTAAGTAGGAGCCTTAAAAATTTGGGGAACTCAAGAAATCACTACAGTGACTTTCATTCATATCACTGGGGTACTCAAAATGTATTCCTCCTAAAGGTCCAGGCAGCGAAAAGTTGTTGTGATAATAAAAGTGCCCACAGCAAAGGTCTGCTTGAGAACCTGTTCAGCAAGGTCGCACACAGAACAGGAATTTCTCCATCAGTCTCTCCCTAAACAGATCAAATGTAAGCTCAATCCAACCCACAGAAAACTGCCCACTTTTCTAGTCTTAATTTTTAAAAAATAAATATAACTTTGTTCCTCTGTTTTGATGCAGCTTCAGAAAGCTACAAATTAAAAGTCTCTAAAGAGTAGCAACTTTTACAAATCAAGTAATGTAGCTTAGTTTGTACTCACAGATTCTATTTTTCCTCTTATTTTATACAGAGATTCTCTTCCTCTTCCCCTCCAGAATGACTATAATTATTCTATAAAAGTACAGAGCATATGGGATGCTTTCCTCCAAGCAAGGGAACAGAGCACCATAAAAGCAATGAACATAAGCAGTTTATTAGAAGTGGTTTCCCTTCCCCATCACCTTCTCAGAGCTGCTGTGAAATTCTATTGAAGTCGTACTGTGCAGGGGTACAAAACAGCTATGAAAGGATCTGCTGCATTACATAGCGTTTATTGTTAATGAGCTCTTGTACACACACGCATTACATAAAACCAGCTTTCCTTTTTTAGGAAGTGATGATTTGTAGAGAGGACATCTTTTGCTGATATAAAACTAGCATTAGGATTATAATTTGAGTTAACATCTACACATGATTTTATGTAACCACTTGACAACAGTGATCCTGGCTAATTAGTTTCTGTTAGTTAAAAGGGAAATGTGAACAAAATTTTCTTAGGGCATAAATAGAGAGAGACAACAGCTTACTCAGACCAGTAACATCAAGGTGCTCATTCTGTCCTACCATATCCACTACATGCTTCTTATCATCTCTTCAGATTTGCAACCCCTCATGCATTGGAAAACAGAAACTTCACTCCTTTGATGATCTTTTCTCTTTTAGCATTAAGCTGAATGAATCACAGGAAGGATGAACATCTTTAAAATTGATATTTTAAGTAAAACTTTGTCCACAGCCCAGCTTCAATAACCAAATTAGCCAAATTTTTCTGGTAGACTTGGAAGCAGGAGAACATAGAAGAACCAACTTGTTGTGACTGCCTAGAGGAACTTTCTTTATGGAGAGAAGTGTATTATTTTTATAAGTTTTCAATCTTCCTTTTAGGCAATCCATATCCAAATCTTTAAAGCTGGCATATTCCTTTCATTCTTTGTTCCAGAGCTCCTAACAAGTATGTTGTTCCACAGAAACCATTGACTACAATTGTCAGAAGATATTGAAAGGAGGAGTGTCATCGAAGTAAGAGGTGGGAAAGGAGGACTACTACCTCCTTTGGGCACCCTGGGAAATTCCAACCTCTGCCAGCTTTCAATCTTTGCTTTGGTGATGTCTAGGAAAGGCTGATATAGAAGGGGGAACCCGAACTGAAGCCTTTCAGTAATAATCTAGTACCTACCCCCCCACTTCCAAAAGGCAGAGAACAACAGTAAAAGCTACGAACAGCTCAGAGAAGTTGGGACACAAGGCAGGCGGACGGGTGGGCGGAAGGAAGACCGAGAAGGTTAGTTACATGGCAGTTAAGGACTCCACCTTGCATGGGGAATCCTCTGCTGGCCTCTTCCATTCCTTTGGGCCTCTCTGTCATTTGAGCAGCCCAAACAGGTCAGCCAGGAAATCTGCTCAGCAACCTGACACAGTGAATCACATGAATTACAATCAGACAACACTGTGATAGGGACACTAAGAATTAAACACGGTATTAAATGACAGAAAATGTGTCACAAATGCGAAGGAAGCCTTTCCCTGCCATACAATTTTAACTACATTAAATCAAGAGCTATAATGACAATAAACAGGATTTGCAACTAACCACAAGCAGAAGAGCGACTCATTTCTCCTGTGACTTATAACTCCTTCAGAGTTTGAACTCTTTCTGGCAGTTAAGAATACAACAAAAGCCTTTGCGAGGATAAATTGAACACATCAAAAATAAATGTGGGTCCTCGCAGGGAAAAAATATGACACATGAGATCCAGCAAGTAACCTAATAGTAATTTGAAGAAAAAAAAAAAATCTATCAAGTAGTCTAGAGGAAAAGGGCTACAATAGCCTTTATATGTGGCACTGAGCTGTAAACAGGAAAAGAAAACAGATTCTTGCACCCTTTTGGACAGAACTCTATTGAAGCTAAAGCTTTTTTAAAAACCAAACAAACATTGATGCAAAAAGACACACAATGCCAAAAGTAAGAATTTTTTTTCCATGAAATGTAAGGGATCAAACATAACTCCAGTTTTTCTGCTTTCACTGGTCATCTGGTAAACAAGCCATGTGAGGCACATCTGATACATCTGATTTATCTTTATTAAGCATGACAGTAAGAATTCCTTTGGTATTCTACCAGACTCTTACAAAAGCTGTCAAGTCAACAGATTATGGCAAAGCCAATTTGCAAGCTGCAAAACTGGAAAGAAAAGCAACTGCTATGAAAATGGAAATAAGTCGATGAGAAATATGTCACTGCTTGTGGTTAGAGCCCTGAACAGCAGAGAACCCTGCCTTCCGACTCACAACTAATTGGTATCAAAGGAAGAAATTCAATCAAACGGATAAGAGTAAAACTGATTATTAATTATTTTAAGGTCTGTAAGTCTGTGGAGGGCACAGAATTGCTAATAGGACGTGAAGAAGGTTCTACGTCAAGTGAAATACTTCCATTACTGATTTACACCCCTACCATGATAAAAAATATCACTTTGCCAGCGTAGTTTTGCCCATTTTTAGGCAAAAATGAACCATTTTCACCAAAAAAAGGCACAATTTCACTAATAAGTATAAAGGTATGAAATTTCCTTCTTTGGCTTGAATGTGAAAAAAATACATAGATACTGACTTATGAACACAGTGCAGTAATTTTCCTAAAATAAATTCAGCAAAGGTGAAACAAAAACACCCCTATCAGGAAAGGAAACACGAGGATCTTTCCCCTCAGGCTGAATGGAGCAGGAAATTATTCACTTGAGCAGAGTAAAACAATTGCCTTAATTTCCACCCCCCTGATAATTTGCTTTACTACCTTGACAGTAGATTCAAGGAGACAAAACCCACAATTTACACAACATAAAAAATAAAATAAGCATTGCCTGCTAACACACGGCTTAAGCCTGGCACCCTATTAGACAACACTTTCTTTAGCCTTGTGTCATCATGTTTGAAGTTCCACTTCCTTAATTCTACTTTTAAATATAGGGCCCAATTTAACATCCACAAGATGCTTTCCATCAAATTCAGTGGGTATTCAGCAGTACTTTGCTGAATACTTTGCTACTACATGAACATTTTCTATGCAAAGCTAAGTTCTGGAGTTATACCACTTGAATTAACCAGTGAATAAGGTCTGATTGGCTTTTGGGCTACCAGAGAAAGGTAGAGCGAGCAGCCTGTAAACGCTGTAAGAGAGCTACATAACAGCCAACAAGTTGTCTTCCTGGTATAAAGCTCTTAATGTTCCCTCAAAAAACTGATTAAAAATCCAACTGACAAAATATATGTTATTTTTAAAGCAGTTATTAAAGAACATCAGCATGGTCTTGCAGTTTGGTAAGTCCTTTAAACTTATGCAAATATATTAATATATTTTCTGCATTGTGCTTTGAGTAAAGTTGGCAAAATGGAGACTTTTAAAACTGATAGTTTGATTTTGGGCAACTAATTTGGATGAGTACCTCTGAAAATGAGTTCCCCACAGGTGTCTCAAACTGGATATCCCAGACTAGTAAGATTAAAATAAAATACTGAAATATTGAAAAATTCAGTCTTCTGTTGCTTGTTCATTGGTCCATAAACTGTTAGAACTGATATTGATTTAATTAAACAAGTATACCATTTGATTACATTCAGAGTACTATTTTCAAATCTAAACATGTTCTCACTCAACAGTTGTAAACAGGAATATTCACATTAGGTACACAACTAGGAAGGAAAGGCAACCTTAAAAACTTTTCCTAAAGATCAGGAAAAAAACCAAAGTAAAATCTTTAATGAGGTGATGATGATTGAAATGATCTATTTTTCATACAGTCTTAGCTCAGGACAGTAATCTCAAAGCCTGGAAGTCATACTAACCAGTTTGAATTTAAAAGTAAACAAACTCTATGACAATGAAGGGCTTTCATGAAAAAGAATGAAGAGCATAACCAGAATGTTTTGGGAGTTTTCCTACATTTATTTGTTTCATTTGTCATTACTGAAAAACAAAATTGCTGCAGGTTATGAATTCTATTTTTTGACAGAAAATTAAAAAAAAGTAAATCAAATAATAGTGTGATGTAAATTCAGGTAGAAAAGTAATATGGAAGAAAAAGCTTCCATAAGCATTTTGTAAGCTCTTACCAAAAAATAAAAACCAAACCCAAACAGGAAAAAAAATATTTCCAATGTAACCAGAGTTTTCACTTTTTACTTCCAATAAAATTTCATCAAGAAACATGCATTTCTGTAGAAAATTTCAGAATTGAATTCTTTTTTTTTTTTTTTAAAGGAATTTTCTAATCAGCCTAAATGAATAAGTTGTTTAGTTGGCTTTCAAATGGAAAAGTGAATTTGGATGTTCAGAGGCATATCTTCAGGACAAGTTATATTCTCCCCATAATTTGCATTTCTGAACAAACTGGATAGTAGAACATTCCTATGGTAACTAGGGAAACCTTGTGTAGAAAAATGGAAAAGTGGTGGATGTTACCTAGCATGTTGTGGTAAAGTGGACTGTCGTGTCCATGGATAGTAAATGCAGTCATGACTAGCGGGACCTCTACACCTGCAGGCAATTACAGAACAAAAGACGTCATTTGCCATTCACAAGGACATGCACATGCATGCGCCCTTGTCCACACGTGGAGGATGGAAGACACACAGGGAACGACCACTCAGCAAGTACCTATCCATCAGGCCGATGCAGTCCTCGATATGTGGCCCTATGCACCTGCAGCAAATCCAAATTGAAAATAGGGAGAGAAAGAGAGAAATCTGTTATTTACAGAGCCAAGAAGTAGGAATCCCTTCTTTGTGCCACATTCTTAATTATAATTCTCCACAGAGACCCAAGTCACCACAAAATTATAGCTTGTGACGAATACAAGCTTGCAATAGGAACAATAATAGCAACATAAACAGCACTCTAAGGTTGGACATATTTTGGCTCAAACAGCACTTAAGGCAGGTCTCACCTGCATATGTGGGAGTCCTGACAATAGACTTGCTTTTTTCTGGATGTTGTCTGAATCATCAAACCAGTGATTACTGCACAAAAGCTGTTCATTTGCAAGATGAGACCTCCAGGAGTACCATGCAAAACTTTTTTTCTTTCTGTAACAAATGCAATAGTTCATTCTGTTCTAAGCTCCTAGCTAGGGCAACTCCACGAGTATTTTGAAAGCTCACTATACTTTTGTCAGGGAAGCTCAAGGATAAACTTTCAACAACAAACACCAGAGCAGGACAGTGTCTGCTGCTTCAAGCGTGTTATTCCGCTTTCCTTAGATGCTGCCAAAAGTCCTGCATCTGCAAAGTCAGCAGGTGCTCACCTAAGGTGACGGGAATGCAAAGAGCTGCTTTACGCAGCAGCACTAAAGCACAACCATGGGGAAAGAGTCTGTTTCTGAAACACAGATATGTGTGTATTTTCCTTGCCTTCATGAAGAGCAGTAGCTGAAGTGGTATCCTAGGTCCTCTACTTTCAAATAGCAAGTCAAATACACATTTACACAGCAGTGGCAGTCAGGATTCTTAGAGATACGTAAAGTAAAGCTTTCAGGGGTTAAGACAACCTAACACCCTTTAGTGTTGAGTGCCTAGCTAGTTCCTCTGTAGCCATGGGGAAGCATCTAGCCATCAGAATTTTAAGGAAACCAAACTGCCTATTTCAACTCTTTAACAAGATCTCAGAACCATTTCATTAACAGGGTTTTTGGCTGTATGTCTAGAGGAACAGGTGACCTCACACATCAGTAGAATGAAACTCACTTCTGTTGAGGCATTATAAAAATAAGGTAAGATCCCCAAATCTTTTTAAAGTCTACTGCTTTCATTTTGGCTTTGACAGAGGGAATGTGTGTCAAAAATCTGAAATAGTTCAAATAAGTCCCATGAGATCTTCTTTCCACTTCATCATCACTTGCCACTCATCAGTTTTGCTGCATTTAAATTAGCTATCACTCTGCCATTATAAAATAAATTCAGTGAATTCAATTTCCCCTTACCTGCCCATAAGGGAGAGTAGAATGATAGCGAACCTTACCTCTTGTTTGTTTACTTCAGTTTTTATTTTTACATAAAAACTGTGACACGCAAACACAACTTGTAAGGATTTCCTCAATAACGGTTTCCTTCAGCAAATATGCAGACATAAAAAGGATCCATTAAATACCCAGGTGGCCAAATAATGCATAAAGCACAAAGGGTAGATTTAAATGCAGTTCAAAAACTTAAGAGAGAATTCTTGATTGTTATTTTCTGAAATTTCAGGTTTCCTGGGCTGTAGGACATCAGAATTCAGGACTGCCTGAATTCTAACCACTCTCAAACATATCCAACATTTCTTCCTTCCCTGGCATTCTCAGCAATTTGCAGAAAACCAGTTCAGTAATGAAGAAGGCTGAAAAAGAGCTGTTCGGGTCTTCTATTTCCTAGCATGTCAAGAAAAGCTAAGCTCAAACTCTTGCTATAAACAAAAAGAAGGCCTTCTTCAAATTAGAGGTCTGAGAGTCCATTAGTAGTTCAGGTAACTGGCAGAGTAACATAAAGAGCCTATAGTCCTGGCTTCATTTCACCTCTGTACATTTATTCTCTCAGACTTTTGGAGAGCAGGACTTGAATCCAAGAAGAGAACTACTTGGATCTCACCAACTCCAAGTTGACATACCATTGATTTTTATTTGAACCTGTAATCTTCTTCAGTGGATTTCCCTGCCCCAAACAGAAAACTCCATCCAGGTGTAATTTCCATTACTCCTGGTCATGTTGAACAGTTTCCTACTCTCTGACTGGCTGTCCTAATTACATCCAGTACTGTGTGAGTAATGACAGTATCTATTAACAAGCTGATTTGCACCACCAAGTCGTTAGCCATTTTTCTTCTGGAAGTGAACTCCTTGGTTTCAGGCTTTTGGACACATATTATGTACAAATATGACACAATCATACATCACACTGGTACTCCATTCATCCCCAGGGTTCCTTCTTCTGCTTGGAGTCTGGATGGTATTTCCATTTCCGAGTTTTCTCTGTAAAATGAGCTGATTAACTGATACATGCCAATTTATTAATGATAAATTCAGTAGCTTACAATAGTCCAATACAACTTATACAGAACATTACATTTGGAGCTCATCCTAGCCTTACAGATAATCATCCTCTGAAAGAAAACTATGAGCCAAAACAGCTTTGAAAATTGGAGTAACAACTGTTTTTTCCTGAAACACTCCTTTTTCCCTCTGTCACAAATGCTTTCTTTCATTAGCTTTCCTTAAGATTGAAAGGCGAGGTCTTAACTGTTCACAGATGTGGAGTAGCAAAGCCATTTCTAGACAGGTGAATTCTCAAAAATCTTTGCCACTGGAAACAAACAAAACTGATTATACAATAGCATAAATTAATTAATTCTGGACAGGAGAAAATCTTAGTTGTCTTGGTGACCTGATCATCCAGCTATTGCTACGGATAAAGACAGACAACTTAAAACCAAGGGGTTACTTAGCTAACAGGAAATGCATACTGATGGTGACTGTAAGAAAGTGAACCTGGGGCGCAGGTAGGAAGAAAATTCACAGCAAAAAAACCCCAGTAACAGTTTTTTATTCAGAGCTTGTTGCCATTGAATTTGCACTATTGTTTCATTGGGAATTTCACTGAATTTCACTGAATTTTTTTAGAGTTGGAAGGGACCATAGAGATCATCTAGTCCAACTCCCCCATCAACTCCTTGATAGTTCTTTTAGTCAATATAAGATCATTAACAGGGCTGGATAATTACACACATATTAACAGAAGAGTCATTATACTTGAATAAAGGAGGAGAATGGCGTTATTAAATGTCATGCACTGGGGTGTAGAGCAATCATCTGCAAGTGCATGATGAAATTGTGGTAAAATGCTCACAGGGAACACAGAGGTAGGACAGATATCTTCACTAGTGACAACACGGGGGGATGAATAGAAAAAAGGTATGAGAACTAACAACCCATTTTAGCAAGCAGCCTGATTCAAAGGTGGCAGAACTGCAGGAATGAGGCAACACCACACTGGGAGCACTGCTCTGCAGCAGCCCAACATTTTTTGACAAGTATCCAAGGTCTACTGCAAAAGCATCAGGTTTATTCCAGCAATTGATCTGACAGAGAGGAGGACGTGCTAGATGAAGTAGAATTACAGCTTCTCTCTACCATTCAGTCGTGAGCCAAATATCAATATATGCTCCTTCCAAAACCTATTTCACCGTAGAATCCTGATTGAAGGGAATTTCATATAAACTATTCTGTTTGGGTTGGAACGAATCTTAAAGATCATCAAGTTCCAACCCATAGGCAGGGACACCTCCCTCTAGAACAGGTTGCTCACAGAGTCCCATCCAGCCCTGCCTTGAACACGTCCAGGGATGGAGCATCCACAACTTCCCTGGACGACGTGTTCCAGTGCCTCACCACCCTCACAGGAAAGAATTTCTTCCCAATATCTAATCTAGATCTCCCCTCTTTCAGTTTAAAACCATTACGCCTTGTCCTATTGCTCCACTGTCTGATAAAGTGTCCCTCCCCATCTCTCCTGCAGGCTTCCTTAAGATACTAGAAGGCTGCTCTAATGTCTCTTTGTAGCCTTCTCTTCTCCAGGCTAAAGAACCCCAACTCTCTCAGGCTGTCTTTGTAGAATAGGTGCTCCAGCTCTCTCATCATCTTCATGGCCTTTCGCTGGACTCACTCCAACAAATCCCTGTCCTTCCTGTGCCAAGGACTCCAGAGCTGGATGCAGTACTCAAGGTGGGGTCTTCATGAGTGTGGAGTAGAAAAGCAGAACCACCTCCCGCAACATCCTGGCCCAACACCCTCAAGTCTTTCTCCTCAGGGTTGCTCCCAATCTACTCTCTGCCCAGCCTCTATTTGTGCTTGGACCTTGCACTTGACCTTGTTGATCTTCATGAGGCTCGCAAGGGTCCACCTCTCAAGTCTGTCAACATCCTTCTGGGTGGCATCCTTTCCCTCCAACGCTGCACACATCTTGGTGTCATCAGCAATCTCTCTGAGGGTGCACTTGATCCCACTGTCCATATCACTGACATGGACATATAGAGTGCTGGTCCCAATACTGACCCCTGAGGAATATCACTGCTTGCCAGTTAGATATTGAGCTGTTGGCAGCAACTCTTTGAGTGTGGCTATCCAGCCAATTCCTTATTCACGGAGTGGTCCATATGTCAAATCCACATATCTCCAATTTAGAGACCAGGATGTCGTATGGGACAATGTCAAATGCTTTGCACTAGTCCCAGTAGATTATGTCAGCTGCTCTTCCCATCTCCACCAATACTGTAACTCCATCATACAAGGGGTTAATAGTTATTTCTAAAGGAAGGGTATGAGACTAGAGAATTCAGTATTGAAGGAAAAAAGGAAAGAGAGTAACTGCTCTCTCTTTGTGGGTATATACTTCCCTTGACAATATTGGCAATAAGACCACAACCCATAAACCCCAAACATCTAGGGCTGTCATTAACAGTGTCATTAACATAATCACATGCCAGAAAGTCTTTAGGAACACTAGAGAAGAATACTCATGTTTACACACAGATTTGGGGGATGGTGAAGTGCTGTTTTTATGAGGGGTAACAAAATACCTAAAAATAGACACATTTTTGTCAGTAATAGTATTTGACTCATGGGAAAGGCATAGCTCCTTGTTTGGGAGATAACCATACCTTTGTATGTGTAACCCAGTGAAATCTTTGGCCCTTTTATTAGTGATACTTTTTCATTTCTCTGGGCCAGGGAAGAGCACATGATGCTAAATTAAGTTTTCTTTCACCTAATCAGCTGCAGAAAAACAAAAGAAGGGAAAACTGAAAGTTTAAGAATTAAATGATACCATAACTCAGCATGAAGGAACCCTCTTTAATCCTTCCATAAAGGAAACTGGAAGGATTGCCAGTGAACACCACCATGTTCAGTTAGAACTGCCCAGTGCCTCTTCCTATCTGTTTATGAACTAAAACATCAGGTTTTCATAACAAGGCATAAAAGCCTGTGTCCTTGGTCCTGTTCCATCCAGGGAGATAAAGCCGAACTACCACTTGCAGAATACGGATGCATATGAAGAAGCGTAAAGGCATAGAAAGCATTCTGCTCACTTCCTGGTTTAGTAGAACCACAGTTGTGATACAAAGATTAGCAGTAGTTAAATAAGACACACCACACCCCCACACACACCCCCCCCCAGAAAAGGCGAGAGAAAAGGGGAAGAAGTGTTGCATTGTGGTCTTCTGAGAGGCAGCAGAGCTGCAAAGATCTTCCTATGCAGGGTAGACAGTAAATCATCCACAGCTGGGCTTGTGAGATCAGAACAGAATTGGCACTTCCACCATGTATTAAAGCCAGGACCAGAGCTAGTGAAGTGAGCTCATCTTTTCATATTGTCTATTCCTTACACTCTTCTTCCACAGTAGCAGCATTTTTCTTGTTGTGTAACTGATTTAAAGGGTCTGAGGGGAAGACAAATCTGAAACAGATCCTGGCTCTGTATTTGCGATCTCACTTTCATTTCCCTAATGGTTCTATTGTAATTAGATTTGCAAAACCAGCAAAAGGTCTCATTTTGAATAGCAACAGCTGTTGACATCAAGATTACATTGAATAATTTACTGGTTTAATTTTAGCTGCTAAACAATAAGAGCCTCTTGTCAAAGAGTATTTCACTGTCTGAAGTGTTGTCTCTTTTCCCCTGGCTGCCTCTCCCTTTCTTTGTATGCTGGACACTGCCTCGTGGAAAACACATTTATAACTTATGTGGCCCATGCAAAACGATAGTTGTGTACGTGACTATTATTTTGTTGCACAAATTCTTAATTCTGGTTCAGATACATGGGCAGTATATTTTCAAATATAACAAGTGATTCTGGGTACTTTGACATGATTTGAGAAATAGATGCTCGGACTCAGATCCTTGTACATAGTGTGGTTCCAGAGAAACCCTTTGCATCAGTCCCTGTATGAAAAACAGGGCAGTAATACTTTTGTCCTGTGGTAATGCTGACAGATTATTTCACCAACACCAAGGAGAAGAAAATTCTCTCAACAAGTAAATACTAAAAATTAAGTCATTTTGCAGGCCTACACTTACATAAGTGTCTAGAGCAGCATTTGCTACAAATCAGCATTAGCTAGAAGAAAATCTAAGTGTTGCTATAAAAAGTCATTCTCTACAGTTCTCAAAGGAGGTACAAGCTTATGTTCTTATAAGCTGCTGGACATTCATGACTGGAAACCAAATGTCACGAGAGACCTGAAAGTCAAAGGTTACATTACTGCTGCACATGCTCTGTTTTCAGGACTGTGACAATGCCTTACCAAGCCAAAGTGAATGTAAATCATCATGTAACAGTAAATCATGATAAACAGTAAACAGGATGGCTTGCTTCACAGAATTTGCACTTACCCTTGCGTGCAGTTTGGATGACATGGATGGCACTCACGATCCTCATCAGCGTATTTGAAAATGAAGCTGTTGGCCCCCTGTAAGCCATCAGGACATTTTTCCACACAATTTGGACCATCCTTAAAATGGAAACACTTTGTGCAATGGTCAGGTCCCTGGAGAGCACAGAACAAAGAAATGCAATGCATTCAAGTTACTCTGTCTTTTCTGCTGCACTAGAATCGCAGCACTCTCAACAGTAACTCAGTTAGTTACTGTAACAGAGTTACAGTAGCATTTCTTTCCCTATGAACAGTGAATTAGCTGTATGGTTCCAGTTTCTACTAAGAAGCAGCAGTAAGATGTGTAAAACCTGGAGGTTTTGGCCATAAATTTATTCTGTAGAGTATAAGACTAAATTCCAGCTTCTAAACAGGTTTCTCAATATTATAGAATCAGAGTGGTTTGGGTTGGAACAGACCTTGAAGATCATGCAGTTCCAACCCCCTTGCCATGGGCAGGGACACCTCCCACAAGACCAGGTTGCTCAAAGCCTCATCCAGCCTGGCTTTGAACACGTCCAGGGATGGAGCATCCACAACTTCCCTGGACGACGTGTTCCAGTGCCTCACCACCCTCACAGGAAAGAATTTCTTCCCAATATCTAATCTAGATCTCCCCTCTTTCAGTTTAAAACCATTACGCCTTGTCCTATTGCTCCACTGCCTGATAAAGTGTCCCTCCCCATTTCTCCTGCAGGCTCCCCCTTCAGGTACTGAAAGGGGCTCTAAGGTCTCCCTGGAGCCTTCTCTTCTCAAGACTGAACAATCCCAATTCTGGGGATGAATTGGTTGGAGATCAGGGAGCTGGAGCATCTCTGCTACGACGACAGGCTGAGGGAGCTGGGGTTGTTCAGCCTGGAGAAGAGGCGGCTCTGGGGAGACCTAATAGCAGCCTGAAGGGGGTCTACAGGAAGGCTGGAGACAGTCTGTTTACAAAGGCTGGCAATGACAGAACAAGAGGTAATGGCTTTAAACTAGAGAAGGGCAGATTAGGAATAAGTTCTTTACTATGAGAGTGGTGGAGGTTGGCTGGAATAGATTGCCAAGGGAGGTGGTTGAGGCCCCTTCCCTGGAGACATTCAAGGTGAGGCTCAACAAGGCCCTGGGCAACCTGGTCTAGATGGGGGTGTTGCCGCTGACTGTGGGGGCTCAGACTAGATGACCTTTGAACGTCCCTTCCAGCCCAGATGATCCTAACTCTCTCAGCCTGTCTTCTTAAGAGAGGTGCTCCAGCTCTCTGGTCATCTTCATGGCCGTGAGCTAGACCTGTTCCAACAGGTCTGTGTCTTTACTGGGCTGAGGGCTCCAGAGCTGGACAGAGTACTCCAGGTGGGGACTCATCAGAGCAGAGTGGCAGAATCACCTCCCTTGACCTTCTGGCCAACAGGACACTGTTGGCTTTCTGGGCTGCCAACGCACGCATTATTCATGTGCTTAACACAATGGATGCCCACTTGAACAATGTTGCAGGAAATTTTTAAGAATTAAATACTGAACCACATTTGCAATGTGACTGCAATGGCTTCTTAGTAGTATCCCCCACCTCTGCACTCCAGAATTATTTTCCACACTGCATTCTCCCTGAGGTATCTGGTCACAAGAACACTGCAGAACTAAGTTTCCTTCCTATATATACAAATATAGCTGTCCCGGTTTAAAGTTAAACCGAACCAATTTTGTGTTCTGGAATTTTACATTTTAGCTAGGCCTCCTCTAACTCTCTGAAATTAACGGCATACTGTGGAAAAAATTGCTCGTTTTTAGTGTGATAAGGCCAATGATTGTGTTAAATGCCAAAGAACGGTATGCAGAGAGGCTCTTGCTTATACTTATTACTATGACAACCAAGGTCAGCCAATTTTTGTTATTTGCCCCGTAGAGGGTTGAAAACAGAAAAGCACAGAAGTGGGGAGGAACGGACAGGACAGGTGACCCAAACCTGACCAACTGGGATATTCCATCCCATCTGCCCCATGCTCAGTATAAAAGCTGAGGGATCAAAGGATCAATTATCTTCCTGTGATGGACGATGTCCGAAGAGGACCCTGTCTGTTCATGTGCCTTTGATCCCAATCAGTGTGTTCCTGACTGCAGAGCTGGAATCCAGTTCCTATCCGTTGCTGAGTCCAGTATGGGACTTCCCCAATGCCTGCCAAGCCAGGGAGCTTGATATGGTTTTGTATATATTGTATCCATTTCATTATTATCTTCTTTTTTATTTTTCATATTAATTCTTCATTAAAGTAGTTTATTTCATTCTAAACTTCTGTATCTCCTTATCTCTTCCTCTTCTCTCTTTTGGGGGGGCTAGGGGGAAGGCCATCTCTTGGTCCGGTTGCAGTGATTTTGGCTGAAACCACAACAATAGCCTAGGCTATTATAAACCAAAAACCAAGGCTCCTGGACAACATGAAACTAAAATTCTAAAGCTGTGATCGTGAGCTGATGTATAACCAAATCTGGTGTTCAGATTGAGCACTGGTCTAGGATTTTATGTCCAGGAGCCTGCTACAAATACACACTTCCCTCATGGGTCGAATACTAGAAACAGTAGCTTCTTGCTTTACGATTGTGTTGTAGAAAACATAGTATTGCAATAAAAATGATAGTAATTTTTTTTTCCCATTCAGTAGGTAAGTCACAAAAATAAGGAAATCAGTTATGGGTTAAATTTCCTTAATGATGAAAAGCCTAAAATGCAACTCTTCATTACCCGGGATACTTGTGACATACAAAAGATCACAAGGAAGAGACAATCTCTATCTCACAAAAGAGCAATAATATTTCAAAGAAGACTCACTGGCCATTATAAAGATGACAACCACATTCATTTAGGATACATGAAAAAAAATCTCTATCAAAACAACCTAAAAGGCTAAGCATACTGTTCAAGCTAACTAAAAGATGGAGACAAATTTCCACACTTCTTTTTTTTGTGGAAAATTAACTAAAGTTATAGTAAAACAGGACAGAATTAAGTATAAAAAGTGAGAATCATGACAAAGAGTACACTCAATTTGTATCTGTGTAGTATCTGTCATTAAATATTGCTCATCGATACCACTAAGGTATTTCCTGAGACAACTCAGGAAAAAAAGGGACATTACTTTTTAAACCACTTTTTTAAAGAGGATGATACAATGACATTTTTTTCCCAGCACTAATTTAGCAGAATTCTTTCCCTAAATTCAGAATATTTGTATTTTCTGGTTTTGTTAACATTAATTTTCAATAGTCACTTTAAAGTCTGCAAGCAGAAAACATGTGCATTAGCATACTTCACTACCACACACACCACATCAAATTTTGTTCTTACCGGCCCATAGCATGTGATCATGTTTTCTTCCATCTTTTCACACTGGGGATCACACTCCACACAGACAGAACCATTTGCAAATTCTCGAAATTCCCTAGGGAAATATTTTGCAGGCAGATAAGAAGAAAGCAAAAGTGAGGCTGAAACTAAGACAAAATGGCTGGCTCTTCAGCTGGTGGAAATCATTTCACATTCACTAAGTCCAGCTGCCTGTGCCAGCTGAGATCACTTCTGTTAATGACATTATGCTGCTTTACACCAGCTAAAAAACAGGCCCCATCAGCAACCTCATTCATAGACAGGTAGATATATTTTGTTTACCAGTTTAAAACTAGAGTGGTTTTTTTTTTCTACTGTTTCCTTAAGAAATAAGGACCTCATTAACAGGACAAAGCAGCTCATTTCTTGATTTTTATCTATGAGCCTCATGGCTCAGTTCAGAAAGCTACTTGTTACATGAGAGACACCACTATCTGAAAGGAAGGATTAGAAAGAGCATCGATCACAAGTGCTGTTCTTGTTTTAGTTGAGTCTCTGCACACACTGCTATTTTAAAGCCCATTCTTCAAAAGGCTCATAACTTCTTCAACAAGAATTCTAGACTTAGGTCTGGATCTAAAAAATGTCAAAGCAAATCCTTTTGATCATTTATTTCATGTATGCACAAGAAACTATCGATCTAGTGACTTTTTTTTTTTCATTATCACTTGTAATGGTTAGGGGGGGCAGGGGAAGTAGTGATAGCTGGTGAGATTTCTTTCACCAAACACCAGGCGTCTCATTTCAGCTTTCAGTTGCTCACAAAAAAACCTCCAGCACCTTCTCAACACAATTCATGCTACCTTCTTCTTAGGCTGAGATGAATTAACACCTGAACAGCTCACTTCTCTCCCACTAACCACAAAGAGAATCTATGTAACCAGTTCAGACTGGACACCTAAGCTTTGCAGATGGATCCCATCTTGTTGCATTAACCAGTTAAAATATTTGCATTAAACAGTTAAAGATCTGCTGCACACCCAAGTCAGTTGGTTCTAGTAACATTCAAGTAATGGTGAAGACCTCTGAACCTAGTTTATCAATGTTCTCCCTCTGCTCCTCTACAGCCATTAGGATGTCTTCATCCTACAGCCTAATTATTAATTATTCTGCTGCTGCTAATATAAGCAGTTCAGCTCTATCTTTCTGTCATAAACCAGACTCAGCCACCTTGGCTGTGCTGTATGTAGGTTTTTTCCCCTCTCATCCTCCAAAAAAGATGATGGATATGCATGAGTGGGAGAAGGAAGGGAGGGAGGAACAACTCATGTTGGCTTTATTATTTATATTTTTGCGTACACATACATACGGTATTAGGAAAAAAGAGTTTTCTTACTTTGGGGTCCTTATTCTCTATCACCTGCCTAAATCTAATGCGAAAGAACATAGTTATCTGTGTTTCTGAATAGCAATGTCAATATTCAAGTAGGGCTACATGGTGGGTTTTTTACTGTTCACCTAAATCAAATTGCTCACATCATCAGGAATGCAAAAGGTGCAACAAACTTTTGATATGGCATGAAAGTTTTAGTCAGCAGAATACTAGATAAAGCCTTCTACAAAAATTCAGATTTGGAAATACTGAAAACTTACCCTACAATACATATCACTCAAAACCATTTGGCAATGGAACCAAATATTGATTAACGTAAAAGCAAAATAATTTATTCATGAAAGTCCTGAACAATGTAGTCAGCAACTTTAGGGAAAAGTGCAAGGGAAACATCTTACCCATCATACAGGTTACAAGAGTCTATGCAGGTCCTTCCCCTGATGAAGCGCTTGCAGGAGAGACACTGGTCTGGCCCTGGCCCCCAGCAGCCATCACTTGAGCATAACTCATTACACACCATTCCATCGGCAGCTGCAGAGAGAGAGTATACTATCATTAACTTACATAGCTCCCTTCATAGAAAGTAAAGATCAAGCTGCAGAACTCCCTGACACAGGACATGGTAAATACCAGCAATTTAAATGACTTGAAAAAATCAATTGTCCAAATCCACAGGAGGGCTATTAAACTAAAATATAAAACACTCCCTCTGAATTGAGGACTCCCTGAAATAAAACTTATGGATGGTGGGGAAAACATTGAAGAAAAATCATCATTAACTATGGGGTTTTTTTAATTGTTTATTGCGAAAGCACCTGAAGAGCCAAAGAGCCTTTATATTAAAGACCCCTAATACACAATTTTTGTCTCAAAATGAAGAAAGAGTAAGGGAAAAAGGTTGTTTCAAATAATGTAATTTATTCTGTATTGTTATTTCATATAAATCCTCCTCTACATAAAGATCTAGATGACTGTGACAGATGGAGAAAATCAACAAAGAGCAAAAGGAAACACATGTTGTCTCTCCAGCATCTGAAGAAAGTCCAGTTGCACAGATTCAGCCAGACCCTGACATGTGAAAAGGTAAATCACTTAATTTGAATTCACCCTGTCATGATGAAACATTTTATGCAAATGTCTACATACAGGACTCAAGTATATTAAAGTAGCAAAAATCTGAATGTCAGAGATAGCAAATATACAAGCACTTGTTTAGTTTTTGTTTCGTTTTTTACATCACTGGAAACAACACGAGGGAAGTGTCAAATAATAAATTAAAAGTAAGTTTTCTGGTAGAATTCTACAACCATCTCCAATGCCGTAGCAAAGATATCCAGTCAAGAATAAACACGCACGCACTGAATATATCCATAAAACAGCAACTACCTATGCCCAGCACAGGTTTAAAGAGGGGTGATGGAAAAATCAACAGAAAATCTTTTTGCAAAAATGCAAAAACCCCTCTGTCAGCTTTACATTAAATAAAATGTGGGGATGGATGAGAAGACAACCAAGAGTTTATGGGTCAGGATTAAAGGGAAGGCAGGGACAGGTGAAATTATAGGGGGGATCTGCTACAGGCCACCCACCCAGGAAGACAGAAAGGGTGAGGCCCTCTACAGTTAGGAGTAGCCTCATACTCACAAGCCCTAGTCTTCATGGCAGACATCAACCATCCTGATATCTGCTGGAGGGACAGAACAGCAGGGCATAAGCAATCCTGGAGATTCCTGGAGTGCATCAATCATAACTTCCTTCTCCAAGTGACTGAGGAGCCAATGAGGAGAGGTGCCAGGAGTGGTGGACCTTGCTCTCACCAATGAAGAGGGGCTGATGGGGAATGTCAAGCTCAAGGGCAGCCATGGCTTCAGTGACCATGAGACTGTGGAGCGCAGCCTACTGCACAAGAGAGCAGACTCCTTCCCACAGCAACTCTCTCCTTTAACCGCTCTTTAATCACTACTTTTTGTCATGCAGCATTGTTTGATGTTGGCACCGTATTTACCAAACACATCTTTCTGACTTGTATAGCATGCCCAGCCTATGTCCTCTTCTGTTTACTGCAAGGCAACTTCTGCACTTTCTTTTGCCTGCCTACATGAAGGAAGTTCATGTCACACTAGCAGGGTGTTTTAATTTGATATCCACTACCTGTCCTGTCCTTCCTCCCACTGTGACCCAGCTTTTGAGAAAGCATTTCTTTCAGAAAAAAAAAAAAAAGCGCAATAATTTTATAGTTTTATGCATGGTTTCTCTCTCACAGCCCAGGTAGCAAGTAGGCAAGAGGACTGAAGCTTATTCCATATTTTCTTTCTTCCTGCAATAGGGTATTTTGCTTTAACAAGATTGAGAATAGCAGATTTGCATCTACTTATTTCTTTTTCTGCCTAGAAGACTTGCATAATTCAGTGCCAAAAAACAACATTTCACCTTTACATGCAGCATAGGAACCAGTCAAATATTTCATGTCCTCCAAACCTTGCACACAAACTGATCCAAGAACACAAGATTCACCAGCTTTCTTCCTACACGTACAGCATTGTTGCTGACACTGCATGGCTCTGCTGTACAACACATGTAATTCAGCAGGTGGATGAGCACTGTCGTCGTCAATACGATAATCTCATACATGACAAGACTGCACATTCATGTGTTATTAAGTCTGGAATGCTTGAATACATGTATTTTTTTATATCATGTATACTTTCTTAATGACAACATCCAGAAGGCATTCAAAAGTATCTTTTTGTCTGTTCTTTTGCCTCAAAGATCAAATCAGATACAGCCAAACATAAAATAATTAAATTTAGGATTAATTCCAGGTGTTAATTTCCTTCAAAGTGTATTAATTCTCAGAGATTCCAGCACAGCAAGAGACCCCAAACCCACAAAATATCACGGTTCTAATTAAGGAAACTTCTTGTGTGAGTAGTTTTATTTTCTAGTCAATGACTCACTTTAAGTACTTGCCACACAATAAAATCCCACGCTGTTTGTTCTTATTTTCAATCTTTAGAATATTAGTAATTCTTCTGATTTTGTTTTACACACTCTTGCATTGAAAGGCAGTTTCCTATTTGCTTTCTCACCTTTTTTTGTAACTTGAAATTGTGCTTTTATTACTAGTGATTTCCTTTCTTTTCACTGCTTTCAGCTGTCAGACTGCTCCGAGATCAGAATTTATTCACACACACACTAAAATATCCCTTCAAACAGCAAGTGACGCTATTACAAGATAGCTCAGAAAATATACCGTGACCTTATGCAAATAAAACAAAAGCTTCTCAGTGAAGAAAATCATGATTACCCTATTGAAATATAGCTAACACAGTGCCTGTAGTTCTATGTAAAAAGTAACAGTAAAAATTTCACTATTTTCTTCTGCTTATTTCTAAGTCATAGATATGCTTTCATAAATTAATTATGGCGATAAATGAGTGTTTTGTTTGACAACATGTAAAAACCTATTATGTTTGTCTTCCTTCCTCCTCCTTAATTACAGGGGCAGGTAAATAAATGTTTCAACTTTAGTCACATTGTTTGGCATTCCCATGGGCTGAGAAGGTTCTGAAGCTCCATCAAACCACACAGCCCTATGTGGAATGGAAGAATAATGTTTTGACAGGAACTCATTTTCATCATGAGTTTTAGAACAAGTATTCATTCCTTGTTAATGGGACCAGGTTACAAGCAGAAAGGTTCAGTGTTTTTCCTCAGCCTAGATAGAACACAAGAAAATTAGCTAACTAAAAAAAAGGAAATTATTGTTATTTGGCTATACACTTACAGGCCTAATCCAAAGCTGCATGAACTCAATAGAAAATCTCACAAACATTTTAGTTCACTTTGCATCATGCCTGATAATGAATGTAATCATTCAGGTTGTTAATTGGTGGCTAAACTGACATAATTCCTTTAATCTGTTGTCTTTACTTCCTTATCGAACAAAAAATAACCCCAATAAATAAATCTGAGTTCTGCCACACTATAATGTCAGTGTTATCTCGAAGATGAAGCATCACTATAGACTGAAGATTTCAACAAATATTTTACTCTGCCAACAATTTTTTAAGTATTGCCTCGCTGACCTATATGGTCAGCTGAGCACAGCATCCAACAGTATGGAAAAGATACCACTATCTTGTGATATATCCTAAAAGTCACTTAAACATGATGCTAATTAGATATTGGAAAGTCTTCCATGATTTTTAGGAAAAATTGCACATGGATAGTAAATGTTTGCTGTAACTTGCCTTAAGTCATTAAGAATCACTAGGTAATCAAGAAAGCAAAAACAAGCTGATAGTGACTCAAAATATACAAAAGAATACTAATAAACATACCTGAGAATGGCTGTAATAATTAACATTGTCTAAACTGTTTTTTCCACTGGAAACCATGTGACAAAAAAATCTTAAATGATATTTTTATTATCAATTCACACTCTGCTAATTACCATGCAAGCAGACAGTATTTCTACCATAGAAGATGGATTCCAATCCTGGAAATATTTACTTACGCACTTCCCTTCCCTGTTCTGATTAGTCTTATTTGGTCACTCTGCGAGGATGGGAATACCCCCAAGCATCTGCAGGATCAGGGGCCAGAATAGGCAAAACAACTGAAAGGCAGAAATGGAAACCCTAGAGGCTTGCCCTCAGATCCCAAACATTCAGGCAGTGGAAGATTCAGAGAAAACTCTCCTAAATACCAGCCTTTTGACCTACCCTGATTATTCAGAATATGCTGGATAAATTCATCTGGTTCTAAGGAACAGTTCTGCCTTCCTATAAGTAATTGTGAAGATTTTACTTAACCATCTAACCTGTATCAGAATCCATTTAACTCCAGAAAGGTGCTAACTGACAGGCAGAGTTGAAGCAGCAGTATAACTCTTCTCACCTAATGCTGATTCTCAAAACGCCACAAAACATTAATCAGTTCGTTAACACAGATGTGCACAGAGAGAGAAAACCACTGTGCCCTGTTAGGGTTCAGGATTTCTGCTAAGACACTGTCTTCTGATCTGAGTAACTTGGCACCTAGCCTACATTCATTAAATACAGTCTATTTAATGAACATAGGTTAGACTCTGTTTTTAAAACTAGCCCCTTGGTATGCAGATTACATTGTGACTTCTTAAAACAAAATGAATGAGATTCGTTTTCATCATGAAGATTCTCTCGGTGTTCATTTTTCATATAATAGTTTTAGGAGTATTTTTGTTCCTGTAAAATTATGAGTCCCTATCATAACAACTCGTCAACAAGCTAAAAGTTAAAGTAAGTTTATATTTTCCCTTTGTGTGCAAATGTAGTGATAAGCTGTACAGTGCAAGAAGATGATGTGACAGTATATCCAAGTTTCCATTTGCCCTGGAAGCCCATATTTCAGTAGCTGTGGCTGCTGGGACTCAAAGGGCTCAAACTCAGTGATCAGAGGAAAGGGCAAAGAGGTATTTGCCAAAAGAGTCCTGCCAACTAATATGGGAATGAGTATCTTCTAAACTACTGTGTTCAGCTACGTCCCCCAAGCTCTCAAAAGCAGCGAAACAAACGAGTCGTTGTTCCATTAATGGAAAAGAGCCTTACGAAGTTCAGCTCTGAATGGTTTTCCACTTGCTTTCTAACATATTGTAAGTTACAGAGAGCTTGAAGCAAAGAGGAACCATTACTGTATGAGACATGGGACCTGTGTTCCACCCTATTACTGCTGGCCTTGTTTTTATACTCAGTCTCTAGGAATGGAAGAGAGCTGGCTGTTCTTTGATTAAATGATGCATCATTACCAGCTACAGCCAATCTGCTGGTGGAAAACATCAAAGAGCACCAATAGCAAGATGTTGCTCCCCCAGCCAGTGTTTTTTCATAAGGTATAGAGGAAACCTGTGCTCTCTGGAAAGTTTCCAGGTTCACGTATCTCACAGGAAGATTAAGACTAGTAGGATCTTGGCATAACACCCTTGTGATTCTTGCATGGTCATCAAGACCTTGTGCTTCTTCAGACAGATTCTGTTCCATATGTGGAATCTCAAAGAGCTAATGCTTCTTGAACATACAAAATACACTTGTTACTATACTGCTAGCACAGAACTAGGTTCCTCCCTGCCACACTATCCTATTAAATTCCAACCCCACTCAGGGAACCCACTATCTCTGAACAGATGTGATCCTCTTTCTTGGCAACACCTTTGTTTCTCAAGTAATATACCATTCTTCATAGCTGGACTTGTATGTGGGGGCAGAAAAAAACCCAGACTGTGTATCAGAACTACAAGCCATCTACAAATGTTCTGTCTGGAAAGACTGAAGTTATTAATGGGAAGTCAGGAGGCTGTTCAGCCTAGAAAAATGAAAGCTCCAGGGAGACCTTATTGTGGCCTTTCAGTACTTAAGAGGGCCTACAGGAAAGATGGGGACAAACTTTTTAGCAGTTGTAATATGTTGCTGTTGCTGTTTGTTTAGCTGTTGCAATATGACAAGGGGTAATGGGACAAAGAAGATAGATTTAGACTAGATATGAGGAAGACATTTTTTACAATGAGGGTGGTGAGCACTATAACAGATCGCCCAAAGAGGTAGTAGAAGCCCTATCCCTGGAAACATTCAAGGTCAGATTGGATGGGGCTCTGAGCAACCTGATCTAGTTGAAGGTGCCCTTGCCCATGGCAGAGGAGGCTGTACTAGATGACCTTTAAAGGTTCCTTACAAACCAAACTCTTCTATGATAAACTTTTACCAAGAAAAGTTCTATTCAATCCTTCTGCATCCTTCTGTCTTGATAAAAGAATATCAAAGGATAAATATGCTGCAGTTTAAAACTGGACAGTGGTCTGATAGAGGTTAAGAAACAACCCTTTCCATCTACAACTTCAAACACAATCACAATGGAACTATCTACATCAACTGTAAGAGGTATTTCTTTAATCTTCACTTTTTAAACTTGTGTGTAGAGAAACATCATCGTCATCATCACATCCCAAAAGAAAGTCAGGCAGTGACCTACCAAACAGGACCTTCCGCTTCATGTAGCTCTTACATGGCAGAAAAGATCAGAAAAATAACTGAACAGCAATGAAAAATGTACTGTTTCTTTCACCTAACACTGGAAGGTATGCTCATACTTATAGTGATAAGCACAGCCACAAATTCTCTCAAAACATAACAGAATAGTACTTCAAAAGAAGGGGGAAAAAAAAGAATTAAAAGAAAAGGTTAAAAGCCTGAAAAAGCCCAAAGCAAACATTTCTGGCCAAACAAAGCACAAAACTTAGAATCACAGAATTGTCAGAGTTGGAAAGGACCTCTAGAGATCATCCAGACCAACTCCCCTGCTAAAGCAGGATTGCCCAGAGCACATCACTCAGGATGGCATCCAGGCAGGGCTTGAAGATGTCCAGAGAAGGGGACTCCACACCCTCCCTGGGCAGCCTATTCCAGGGATCTGGCACACTCAGAAAGAAGTTCTTCCTCATATTTGAGTGGAATTTCCCATGTTCCAGCTTGTGCCCATTGCCCTTTGTCCTATTACTGGAAACCATTGAAAAGAGTCCAGTTCCAACATCCTTTAACCCTTCCTTTAGATACTTATAGACATAAATAAGGTCACTCCTCAGCCTTTTCTTCTCCAGGCTAAAGAGTCCCAGCTCTCTCAGCCTTTCCTTGTAAGGGAGGTGCTCCAATCCCTTAACCATTTTCGTTGCTCTACGCTGGACTCTCTCCAGGAGTTCCCTGTCCCTCTTGAACTGGGTGGGCCCAGAACTGGATGCAGTATTCCAGTTGTGGCCTCACCAGTGCAGAGTAGAGGGGGAGAATGACCTCCCTCAAGCTGCTGGCCACACTCTTTCCTATGCAGCCCAGGATTCTATTGGGCCCTCTTGGCAACAAGGGCACATTGCTGGCATATGGAAAGCGTGCTATCTCTTAGAAATATGTCTTAAACATACAGCAATTTAATGAATCTCCTCTCTTGCTAGCAGTCTAACAGATGCTTAAAATTAACTGGATTGCTGCTCCAATATGACAGCATTAATGCAATTTGCTGCATGATTTCTACATAATCAAATTGTTTCATCTGCTACATAGCATTCATTCCTTTTTGGTACTATGATCTCAGTCCAGGTATTGGCACATAAGATTTTCTGAAAGACAATCATTACCAATTTAAAGCAATCTTTTTTCAGACAGGTCAAATACAGAAAGGAGGAACGTGGTGATCAAAACCAGTCCCCAAAGACCTGAAAGTGCCTCTCAGGTGAAGCAGAGTAGAAGAAGCAAAGGTTGAAAGTCTCACTCCATAGGAAATTGCAGTATTTTCAAATCTGTAAAATAAGTGCCTTTCATGAATGCTACATTCACTCCATGTTTATGGCCTTTAGAACTTGTATTTGTGAAACTAGATCTCTGCTCTGCTCACATCGTGATAAGTAAGCAGCGACCTCTATCTCCTCCGTTTCATTTGTTCCTACTTTAAAACACTTAATTTGCCTATGAATTTTGAGAAGACTGGGCCAAATTCTTAGATTCTGTAAATGATCACAGCTCCACTGACGTCCATGGAGCTCCAAGCAATACCAAGCTGCTGGCCTGCTCACTGCACAGTATCCTGTCAGTAATTGTATCATTTTCCCCCCAAGTGAGCCAATTCTAGAAAAGAAGATTTGCACTGAGCAGCAGTACTTACTGCAGTTCTCTGCCTTTTTATTTCGATGAATCACCGTCTTTTGACTGGGTGTGCTGAAGAGGCTGGTCCAATTAACAGTGTGGTAGTAGCACAAATTGCTGTTGTCTGTTATGTAGATGTTGCCAGCACTGATTTGCTTCAAGGACTGAAACTGCAGGGAGGTAATACCTTGTTGCTTTAGGATGAGTAAGGAAAGGCCACTGTGATGAAAACAAAAGTAAGAGAGATCAGGAATTAGCTCCAAAAGGTGTAACTTACTAGAGCTGGTTGGAAATTTCCCACTAGAATTAGTTCTTAATGTCAAGATGAACTTTTTGGCAAAACTGGAAGTTGGTCAGAAAACTTCTTTTGGGGCAACACAAATATTTTAGAAGTCAACATCCAGTTCTATTGCCTAGAAAATTACAAGCCCTGTGAGCCTTGTTATAACACAAATTTTGATGCTCAGAGCACTAGGCCAACTGGGCCAGCAAAACACCTCCATCCTGAAGAAAATCGAGATTTTGTTTTCCTAAGATGACAGAATTCATACTATGATAGTTTATTTGCGAAGGAGAAACTGACAAAGTCATGCAAAATGTATTAACATCTTCTGTCAGGCATCAAATTAATGTCATTTATAGTAATACAGGAAGAAATTGTTATTTTCAAGGAAATTTTTCCAGCTCACTTTCTACATTGTGTTTTTCTTTTGTTGTAATATGTGGTTATCTCCTTTCTTCATCAAAGGAACGGTAAATGATTCTCTGTGCAATACGGAAATGATGGCACAGATTTTATGACTGAAGATTAGTGAAGACAATATCCAGTTTCTGGGCATCCTTTAAGTTATTGTATTTTAATTATTATAATTGTTTTCCAGCTGTTCCAAATAAAAGTTGCTGCTTCCAAACAGAATGCTGGGCTGTAATTCAATCTCAGCATTTCACTGCTATTCATAATCTGCTTGGGTTGCTGTTTAAGATGCCAGCAGAATGCCATGACTGATTTACTATATTTACACAATGGGGAACCAGGGGTTGCTGCATATATCATTCAGATGCCTTCTTGTCCTTCCCTCATTATTTTTCATCACACTTTCTTCTCTTCAAATCAATTCCTCCAAATTGAGTTCTCATACAAAAACACCTCTGGTAAAAACAGTACCATAGAGCTAATGTACACCCCACCTGCAAGCTACCTCAGTGATTTCAGTGTTCTTATGTGTATTTATCTTTTACCACTTCTTAAGATGACATTGTTCTTTGGGCACATGAGCCTGCACTTCCAGTTGCAACCACATAAACTTCCTGATAATTGGGCTAAATTGTACTAATGGGCCTAAATTCTACTATTAATGTATATTCAGGTTATGTTTCACATTCACAAGCTATTTTAAAACCTAAAATGTACTTTCCAGGCAATGGGTTAATTGCTACAGCAATGAACCAAGATCACCTTTTTAGAAAGAAAACCCAAACTCGTTATGTTCAAAAGATATTACCTATTATAAAAAACTGATTAGAAAATATACTGTTAATGAATATCTTCATTAACAGAGAGAAAAGATAATCATTTATGATGCCCTTCCCAAAAGATGTTGCTCTCAGTGCTACTGAAAAAAGAATCATTGAGTACTAATGAAAAATTATTCCATCAACAGCGAAAGCAACTTACCTATAGAGAGCTCTTCCACCAATAGTAACCAAGTTAGAAAACACCCTGAAATCTGTCATATTCTCAGGCCATGACTGTATGTTCAAATACCCTAAAGGAGAAAAAGGCAAGTATATGAATGTCAATGATTTCAGCCATAAGGACTGCTTTATCACACACAGGCCATTATTTAGGAATTAGGACAAGCTTAGCCTATCAATGAAAGACAGTGCTGGCTTGAGAAAAAGAAATAAATAGGTAATAAATGTTGCAGACTAATGACTTTGAATTCATTAGCCTGCTCACCACTGTCTCCTCCAAGAAGTAAAAGACTCTTAAGAGTCTCAGCAGCTCTACAACTGCTTTCAATAGCCACAGTGAGGGTGAACCTAAACACAGACTGGAATGTGGGAAGGCCTCCCAGACTTTTCAGAACAGCGGCAGCAGAAAAAAAATGAAAGTTTTCCCAAATTAAGAACATTCAGTTTTAAAATTAAGTTGAAAGATCCATAATGATGCATTAAAAGTTGACAGTATTTTCCTAAAACAAAGAACTTGCATTTGTTTCTCAGAGTGTTTGAGGACTGTTGATCACCAGAGAGCATTCTCTGCATAAGTAGGTGGTACTACTTATTTTTTGTGCCACACAGTCCCCTACAGAGTGCAGTTCCCTATGATTTGGATTCAGTACTAGACTGAAATGCAACGCATCTCTAAGCATAGCGATAATTCCACTTAATTTGTAGAGTTGAGACTGTTAAATACAGTGCTCTTAGAAATAGCAAATTACACACACCCAGATGCCAGTTTATCTTTGACATTAATTAGGGAGAGATTTAGTTTACTTTCATTTTTTAACTCCATGGGCTCACTGAAACACACAGCTTCTGAGAGGAGAAGTACATGGGAGAGAACTTATTTCAAATGCCAAACACTTGTAGAGCTCCACCCAGGTACAATCATGCTGTAGTGTTCAAATATTTTTCTGTCTGTTTGAAATAGGATTTTTTTTTCATTTCCCTACTTATACATAACTAGCAATCAATGAAGAACTCAAAGCTGTAGTATCTTCCTCCCTGCCTCCCCTTGGTAAAACAAGAAGCAAAATGAAGAAAACAAAGTACCATGTTCTAGCTACATGACCCCACTGAAAAGTCACAAAAGATGGGACTATCTTCACACACATATATTTTTCTTTAAAGTACAGAGGCTAATTTGCAGCATCTGCTATTAGACCAAGAGAAGTAGCTGCAAAATCAGACTGGCTTGTCTGATTTTTTTCCAAGGCATATATCAAATTCTTTCAAGTGAGGACCACGACCCTTCACTCACTCTTGGTCTTGGGTCTTGGTCTTCTGATACTTATGTACCCACAATGTAATGGGCATTCTGTATTCATAAGAAAAGGACAAAACACTTGTAAATACCAACTGATACTGAAGTTGTTGTGTATTAAACACTTATGCATTTAAATTGTGAGTTTAAAGAAAAAAGCACCTCGTGTTCTTCAGAAAACCAAACAAATGACAACTACAAGTGCAAAGTAAGAAGTTCAGATTCTAGGAAATCAGAAGTACATTACCTGTTATCTCTCTCACTGTTTGGAAGATATTTAATTTCTCTGGATTGATTGCAGCGATTGTATGATATGGATCTCTGAAAGATTTAAAAAGAAAAAATGTGATACTATGAATAAAAAAAGATACAGATTCTCAAAGCACTATTCTGGAGGTCAACACTTTGTTTTTAGGCAGCTCCTGATTTCTTCAGACTGATGTTCCTGCAGAACCTGTGACATCTCCCAAGTTATCTTGAAGGAAAATAATGGTCCTTAACATCTTTATGGTTCAATTCATGAATGTTTTAGCAAATATTTATGCTCATGGAAAATTAAGGGATTCTAAACAACCATGCGCAACCTCCTTAAAGGAAAGATAAATTTCCAACTTTTTTTCCAAGAATACTAGCTCAAATGCTACACTTGCGATGCTGTACTACCAGGACTAACAAAACTGTTACTGAAATGAGTGACAAGCTATAAGAAAAACAAAATTAAGAGCTTGCCAGTGGTTCCTGACACATGGCATTGAGAGCATATGCTTTTCAGAAAGTGTTAAACAAAAAGCACTGATCCTTGCCAACCAAGTTTTTCACCTGAGAAATTAAATACCTCCACCAAACATTAAAATCTTAGATAGATACTCTACAGTGTAAAAAGATGAACCTGACAATGACTTTGAGACTGCTGTCATTTAGTAAATATTTTTTCCCTAATTTTAAAGGACTAAAGGCTCTCCAACTCTTTAAGAGGCCAACTAGAAGCCTAACTCAAACAAAAATCAAGTCCAGGAGAAGGTTCTTCTATGTGACATAGTGTTATGGTATTTTTGTGGGGTTTCTGATGGTAGAAATCATCCTCAGTAATAGAGCATGCATTTCTATCTCTCCTCCTTCTGCTTTCCAAGAGACATCATTCTTGGAATCAGAACATGCAGGTAGGTCATCAACCAGGCTGTCTTTGGGGAGAGGCCTCACAAGTCTATGACAGACTGATAGGGTCACTTCTTGCCATCCTGGAAGTTAGGTTTAGGTTAGCAGCAATGAAATGAGTTCTTGAAACTTAACATACGGCCCACTGGACCACAGAAACATCATAATCTTAATTTTAACTATTTGGAGTGCTCAGAAAACTAGATAACAAGTTTTGACTACTTAAAAGGAACACAAGACTTTGCTTTTAAAATGCATTACTATTAAAACAGGAAAATCCTCATCATAAACATAAGGCTACTGAATTTCATCTCCAAACCATAAGATAAAGCAGTCTTTAAAGATACAAATATACATTTAAACTTCTTAAACAGCCAAATGTCTGTTTAGATGTTTTATCAACGCAAAACTGTAGAATAACGCATTCACCTTCTACCATTCTTCTACCATTAGCAAAGCTGAGATTTTTCAATAGCACAGGCACAGATGAGCTTTACAGCTCCACGAATGAGAGTTTTTTCATTGCAAAACCAGAGATGGACAGCTAAAGGGAAGATAAAAAGCTGGTGAGCACTGAGGGCTTGTTGCTCCTACTGCAAGCCAGGGGAAGAAGGAGGCAGCATATGCTGCTGGCTGTGGCTGTCCATCCTTAAACTACAGCTCTCCTTGGTATATCCAACCTCTTCGCAGGCACCAACACAAACAGAAGGCAACACGGCTTTCAGCGTCCCAACCAGAAGGAAACAGTAGAGAGAAGGCTGCACCTGACCTACCTATACAAGTCCTACCCATTTACCAGCCAATGTGTTGTCTGCCTCTGTTTCAGGCAGCACACATGTATCCTGATGAAGATCACATTATCCATAACTTCAACAGAGCAATATCTTAAAAGAATGAGTACTACTGACTTACCAAAATTTAGGTCTACCTTCATCCTGTTTAACTTCTGGACAATAATTAAAGCAAAGTCATAATTCTCTAATTTATATAAAAACTATTATAAATAATTGTGCATCAAAAAAATTCATCATTATACATACAGTTTGTATAGAAATTATTATAAATTCACAAAGCTCAAGTACTCAGGACAGAGAAAGACAGGCTACAGAATCACAGGAGTAAAAATATGGCAGGATAAATTGTAGTAGTGCAGTTCCCAGTGAAAACAAACAAAAAAATCCACTCAGCATCTGTCACTGATGTTCTTGTCTGCCACTATAAAAAGTTTTTCAATTTCCCATAGAGAATTCACCTTTAAGCCCCTACAATCTGAAACACTGAAAATGCTTACTTTCAAAAGCTGCAGTTTACTCTGACTAAACAAATTCATAACAAAAGTTAACTAAAAGTTCGAGTGGAAATATGTAATATTGTTGTTGCTCCATACTATCCATTTAAACTCCCTGTGGAGCAAGTACAATTTTTTAAATTTCCTTTCTGTATTAGTGATTTGCAAAATTTGACAAAATTTTTTTTAAAAGCTGCTCCAGAAATATAAAGTTATTTTAATTCATTCTCAAAATCTTCTCCTCTTCTTTTAATATATACTACTGCAATTCATTCTGTGCAAAGCTTTAAGGTTGCTGAACTCCATGTCCTCATATTAAGACTTGTTGGAGTGAGTTCTTCATGTAAAGAATGAGAGACAAAGTGGTACAGTTTGAACATTACATGTCCTAGGCTTATATTCTTCTATTAAAATAAAACCAAAATATTTTAACCATCTGCTTTATTGTCCTTAATTTAGATATTTTTCAGATGAAACCTGTTTTCCTCAAGAGCATGTTCAGTTGCTTTGACTTTGACAGATTTTTAATAAGGTTCATCTTGTAAATTTGTAGCCTATATAACTTTTGCAGCAAAAGGAGTTCTAACAGTCAAAATTATATTTCATGTAATGCACTGGAATAATCCACACAAAATTGCTCATGTCCCCTAGCTGCTTGCCTGGTATGTAACTATAATACTTCCTGTCCTAGGAGATTTAATAGGTTTACATCCAACCTCTCAGTTGGTCGTTCAGCCAGATCAGAAAGTGTGAGGGCCTAAGCACTGACTCCTGTGTGACTTCAAAAAGTTCAAATCCGCATTTCCTTAAACAACTGGAATCAAAGCCCTTCTTCCTCTCTATGATACATTAACCTTTCACACTGCACTCTCTGCTGGATTGATGAGGAGAACAGCTACAGAGTGAAAGCCCACATTTGCTGGCCTTCTGAGAATCATTGAGCTGTAAGGCCTCACTGAAGTGGATTTTCAACTATCTTATGGCTGGAGTCAAGTCACAGATGAAGCTTTATAACCAATCACTGTGTCAAATCAAGGAAATAAGTTGTTTCTTTCCACCTCACCTAGTAGGGAAATCTGAGCTGGGCATCTTAGTGTCAACCACTTTCTTACAACCTAAACTATAGGTTGTATCTATACAAGATACAACCGAATCTATAACAAGACTAAAGAAAAATCTGCTGGCACTACTCATGACAGAATTCCATTTGAGACCAATCTGTAGACATTCAGTTAATCACATTTTTGCTATGTCATAAAGTTACTAACAAGGATTTTGGGAACTTCAATGTTAAAAGCTTTGAGGAACCTAAAACACAAGTTAAAATCTGAAACCTACACAGTAATAGAAGCAATTGACTACTTTACACTGTTGATGTACCACAAAATATCTGCCTCATTATCACAGCAAAGAGGCAAAAGAAATTAATATTATTTGTGCATTTTGAGGCTTCTGCTCATTTTACTAGGTCCTGAAATACCTCAAAGTGTCACATGTAACTTACCATAGCTGATTACAACACAAAGACTTGAATTAGTAAGAAAACACAGTAATATTTATGTTTTCTCAATGATAGAAAGAATATAATGCAAGAAAGCAACAAGCTGCACTGGATCTCAGCTGATCATCCAAACAAGACTATGTCTGTCTTCCCTGGACGCATCCCACCCTTGCAATGTCCGCATCCTGCATGCAAACGCACAGTGCACCACAGTACACAAGGCACTAGTCTCAGAAGGAACTGGTGAGAATTTTAAATATTGGTTTTATAACTCCACATCTTCAACTGTTACTAAGACTTATTCAATATACAGCCCTATTTAACCGAATCTACTGGATTTAAATAGCAGTGAGATTTGTGCATCTCTGCAATTGAAACTTCAAAACTGACTGACAAGAGTGGCGCTTTTTTGGACGTACATGCAGTTTCAGACACCCTGTGACAATTTATGCTACATCAGGCACTCTCTGCATATTCTGCATTTTAGACTGCTGGCCGTACTAAATTAAAAACAAACTAATGGAAAGAAACTTCTCTTTCTCTCTTCTATTCTTTAACCAGACATTATAAGCCAGTACTGAGGATCTCAGAAAGTAACCAAAGATCACAGTAGTCTTTTTTTTTTTCTAGTGCAAACAGCATACTTAATCCTTTTTTTTTCCTAGAGGTTGAATCGTAAAAAATCATGGTAACAGTTTCCTTCATAACAGAAACCAGAAAACTAATTTATCCTGCGCCTGCTATTCCACAAAAGAAGCCTGCAGCCATCATTAAGAGGTGGACACAATTTGTTTCAGCTGGCACCATGACATAACATCTTAACATTTTGTCACTTACCCATGAATCCCAGTAACAAGGAAGATAAGGTTGCCATTGATCTTGGTACAGTTTATGAACTTGTCAATGTTGCTGGAATCCACTGTCTGAGCTGACACTAAACTCCCTGTTCCAATGCCATCACATGCTGCCAAAACAAGAAGTTTGTGTTAAGAACTAGGAAAAACAATTACTGAATCAGACTATCTTGGCCTTCTAGCCACAAGTCTTCATTTCTTTCAGAGATAAAGCAGCAGAGAGGTGTTAAAACAGCACCCTTTACCCATATTCCCAAAGAGGCACAGGCCAATTTAAAACAAGCAATAAACTAAAGTACCTGCCACAGAAGGACATCCTGGCACACAAGTATTTTACAGGGGATCTAAAGGCAAGTATGAAGCACACAAAATCCCACTCAAGCCAGCTGCAAATAGAGAGTTAATAGCTTATCTCAGACTAGCCCAGTGGCCCTGCCATTTATTTGTACACTAGTCACTGGAGAAACTGAGGTGTCCTAACACGACTAGCTCAAGAGGTTCACTGAATTTCACTGAATTTTTTTGGAGTTGGAAG
>BJBW01008432.1:5904-26913 GCA_004320125.1 Scolopax mira | reverse complement strand
CACCCTCACCGTGAAAAAGTTTTTCCTGATATTCAAGTTCCCTTTCCTCTGGTGAAATTGTGAATTTAGCCATTAGCATGCCATAAGGTCCTTTAGACCTTTAGAGAAGACGTACAAATAATTCTTTACTCATAATCCCAACAACTAGGTTACTGGGGCCTGGAGAAACTTTGGTACCCAATGAGGAAAATTCTCTGTGTAGCCTTTCTCTGTAATTTAGTTGCATTTTCTGGACCATGTGATGCATGCAGGAAGAAAAGTTTCATGACTTCCATCACATAACGTATCCTATCTCCCTAACTAGGCTCCTCTACTCACAACTACCAGCAGTACACCTGAGCCTTTTACAAGCATGGTAACTTTCCTCCTCACAGAGTAAGGCTAAGAGCTTGACAAGAGCAGTACATGTATATTTTCATGTATAAAACAATCTATCCAGAAAAAAAGCTTATTTACTGCAATTATTAGGTTAAAAGGGCTGGGCTGGACACTGCGTTCACTTAGAATCCAGCATATCATTATGCTGCCTTGGCAGAGATCTGTGTTGGACTGTTTCAACCATGTGGAGTGACTGTTCCTTTACAGAGTTTTTCAGCAGCTGCAATGTGAATTCCCTTCCAGATGTGGCTTCCACTAGGACTGAAAGGTGGCACAGAATCACATGATAAAACTGATCCTGTTTTGCTCCCGAGACCTTCAAGAAGTAGCAGAAAGTCTCTCTAGTGGAGGTTGGGACAGCAAAGTAACCCATAGTTTTCAGTCCTCTCAACAGCACCTTCAGTGAAAAACTTCTAGTTTATATTTTAGACACTTAGAAAGAAGGTAGAAGATTCTGGGAAAACAGAGACATTTTTGAAAAACAGGAAGGAAATACTCTGAATTTCCTCTGAAAAACAGAGGAAATAAACGGAAAGCTAACATTGTATGAGTCATACCATACACTAAAGCCAGGGCTTTAATATGGCCTCCTATGCAATGATGAAAGGTCTAAAAGACCTTCAGGAAGTACCTATCATTAAAATAACACAATAAAGAATTCTTTCAGATTTCTCTAAAACCATCAGAGAAATCCCTTTCATTTTTATCTAATCAAAAGTAATTGGTTTGGTTATATTACGATTACAACTTAATAAATTTTCATTTTACTGTCTATACTTTACAGATAGCCTACATAGCTCAAAGTTCTGTAGGTATCCTAAGGCTATCAATATTCTACAACATATTCATGAAGGGCATTTCATGACAAAATAACACCCTGCTTTGCTCTGCTGCAGCATAGACTACATTTAAGAAAATTGATGCTAAACTCCTGCCTACCTTTAGGACAAATGTCAGTGCAGGGCTTGCACATCTTAATACCGTTTTCTTCAACCTCCATCTTGGAGCTTGGACACGCACGGACACAAGAGCTAGAATCTACCACAAAGTTGTCTGAAGGGAAGAAGAAGATATTGGCAGAAACCAAACCACTGAAGTAATAAATACTGAAACACATGGTTTTGGATGCTATGTCAATACATGTTATTAACTACCCCATTAATTACCACGATTAATTATTAATTCCACATTGACATTAATGTTTAATACTAAATGTTTTCAGAAGTGTATACGCAAATTAGGCAGACACTTATGAAAATCCATGAATTGTCAGGCCTGATCCCCCTCCTCTCCCAATTTGGTTTTATTATTAACTGTAGTAATAAAAGCTACAGTAATTGGAGAGAAATAAAACAAGACGCTCTGCCCATCTCTTTCATGCACACACAAATATATACATCTGGGATAAAACACTGCACAAAACAATGACAAGTATTTCAATTTTGCCTTGTAAAATAACTGCCAAAGGGGGTATAGACTGATCCTACCTAATTTAATAAAAGGAAAAAATATTAAATGAATTCAATGAAGTATTTGGACAAAGAATCATATGCCTTAAGTAATGCATGTTATATCAGTTCTGTGTTTAAAAAAAAAAAAAAATCTTGTTTCAAAAAGCTCACCATTCTATTACAGACAGAACTAAACCTTGACAGTCACAGCCTCAGCCTACTGTCAACCTGAAGTTCGCCACAGAGATTCAAAATCTGGATTTTGGTTTGGGATTAATTTTATTTACATTTATCATAGATTACCCATCCTTCTTATATGCAATTTATGGATAAAATAATTAATGCACAACACAACTGTAAACCTTGGTGGGAATGAAAGGGAGAGCAAGGATACTGTCTCGCTTTTTTTTCTTTCTAACTAAAACAGCAGTATCAAAGACTATGTAAGTGATGACCCTCTAATTTCTTCTATTACTTGTCATGCTTCCGAGATATCAGAAAGATGATGTGGTTTCTACATGCATGAGATTACTCTTTAAAATAACTTCCTCTTCCCCTCTAATTTTACTCTGGAGTTTTAAGACTCTGTTGTTGTCAGTATTGCATGGGTTTTCCTCATTGGCCAGAACTGCTCAGAAAACAGTTCCGGGAGCCTTCTGTCAAACCATCATTACTCCAAGTTAAGAAAAGGGCATCAATATTACGAAAGCATTAGGTGCCAGGTAGTACTGGTGGTGGACTGTTATTTTTCTGAACAGAAATTTATACCCATTTAGAATCCCACGAACTATTTTAACAGTTCATTTTGAAATTTACTAATGCTGATCAAAAGTGTGAATGTAACCTGTGGTGGTCATGAAAACAATAATCTAGTGAATTCCTTTCCTTTAAAAAAATCCCGAGTGGCACTCGGGAAGTGCCACTGTCTTTAGTCATGACTGAGTTATTACAGGCTGCAGGGACACGTGGAGTGATTTGAGATAGCACACTATGAACTTAGCTCTCATTCTCTCATTGTTTTGTAAGGCTCCTGAAATGCAACTCAAACTTTCCATCACTGCAGAAAAAGGCAGCTAACACAACACTTACGTGGGCACTTTTTGACACAAAAAGCCCCATAGGTGTACTTGGCATTGTGATTATGCTCCAGCTGGAAGGTGGTAGGATTGTATACAAAAGTCTGGGGGCACTGTGTGACACAAGCACCACTGTCGTTGAAATTCATACAGGCCTGCAAAACAGGGGAGAAAAAAAATATTAAGTTATTCAGCTGCTTTGGAGTGTTGTGGGGTTTTTTAGTTTACAACACGGTCTTAGCTGTTCTGATGCGTTGCAACAGTGAGGAACAGGATACAAAGTTTTCTAACCTTCACTTTGCCTACTTAGATTTCTTGCTAGAATCTTAGCAAATATATGACATAAAAGGGACCTCAAAGAACTCGCTTAATTTGAAACACAGTTGACTGTCACAGCACTTCCTACAAAAACATAACAACACTGTAATTTGTTTCATAACAATTGTTACTACTAGCAATCAACTAATTCACCACTCGATAAGACATTCTTAAACTGCCAAGAGTGAACCAGCTATTTATCATAGTCAGTCTAAACAAACACTAATGACTTTTTCAGAGGTTCAACCTTTAGATTTCTTTCAGCATGAGTCCATCGTCCAGCTAAAAAATGAAATTCCAAATTACAAAGCAAGAGGGATAAGAGCTTCTTTTGAGCTAGCACAGGAGGGGGTCATTTCCCTAAGTGGCAATTTTAACAAGGTCAGTTGCTTCACACACCGAGAAAAGAAAGTAAGTCTTTCTATCACTTAGCATTCAAGCTCAGTCACCCACAGCTGACAGGGGACAGGGCCCTGACAGATGAAGAGGCAAGTGTGTAGATAATGAGAGTAATGGTATGCAGGAAAAATAACTGGCCATGCAAAATTGATAATTAGTAACAGAAAAACACCACCAATTTTGACAAGCCGATCCTGTATTTCCTGGTTCTTCAAAATGCATATTACAAAAACTGTCAGTTCCTCACAGAATCAGGATTTGGTTTGTTTGATTGTTTTTTGAAAAAAAAAAAAATAATAAGAGAGATAAATACAGTTGGTTACTTCCTTACTAAGAACTGGATGGGAGGCCCACCTGGTGAACAGGGTTGTGTCGCTTTTCCAACAAGCATTCAACCAGGCCCTACTATGCATTTCAAGTTTCAGATCCAGTTTGGTTTGTAACAAGATAAGAACAACTTTAAAACTTTGGTTTAGCATTTTTACTTGCAATTATGTCAGATGATGATTATTGCCTTGCTTTTAGAAATGAATATGCAAATGAGCGTATGGCAGCATATGGAGGAGGATGGATGAATTTTATCTAGAAATATTAAAACCATATTTACAACAGGATGCTGTTGCAAGCTGCTATAATACACTGAAGGATCTGTAATGCTTCATAAACTGTACTTTTTCCTATTAATAAATACTAATTTAGCTTATTTCCTCAATGCATTTTTTTACATCCACTGTTGACTTAAAAGGTACTCTATCGTGTACGTGACAATCCTCTGACAATGGTTTGGCAAATTCGCAAGGTAAAGCACAGTGTTACTCTTCAGAGAGATGGCACTTCTCAGGAAAACCCCACCTAGAAGATTTGAGAACTTCTAGTTTATGACTATAATGTTCTGCATCACTTGTAATTGCTTCAATAATATATGCAAACTTCTAGCATTTGGTGCTAAATGCCACTAATTTGTGAATGAAAGCACAGGAACACACAGAGGGAAAAAACAAAGTTGTATCTCAGCTGAAAACTAAGCTCGGCTTTCCATAGCTAAAGGATTATACTTTTCACCCAGTGTGTACTAAGCAAGTAATGACTTGCCCTGAAAACTGCCAGATCCTTGCTGAATTTCTTTTACACTACTCTTGGGCCAGGACTGAATGAGAATAAAGACTGGGGTGCTTCTCTGCTGGATTAAAAAAAAAAAAAACAAAATGCTAGTTGATTTTTAAGCATATATATTTCCATAACTGCAAGAGTTCAGAAACTCATTTTCTTTCAGGATGCAGTATTACATAACTTATGCTGCAAATAACTCCTTCTTAACCTTTGAAAATGGACACACAAGACATGGGTTCAACACATGAGTTCTGAGGATGTTCCTCAACAGTCATATGGAAAGACCAACTGCATTCTTTCTCTTTCCTTTAACCATTTAGATTGTGAATGACATGGCAATGAATGCTATTTTCCCATCTCTCTAGTCCAAAGCCACCACAGAACATAGTGAGCATTGGATCGAGTGTTCTACGTGTGTTGAGCAGCTACTTGTGCAAAGCCCCAGCCACAAAGAACAGTTTCAGTAAAACCTTTCAGTGGTTAAATCAGGCCATCACTGCATTTCATTAGCAGTGCAGCATTTAGAATGCATTTTTTAAGCACAACACCTATCACTATCAAATGATACCTGAACAATGTGAAAGTTTCAGGTTCAGCCAAGGAGAGATTAATTTTTGCTGGTTCATTATAATCCACTTGCCTACAATATCAAAACATCTACAATCGTCCATACCATAAGATACCACCTCCTAGTCCCATGTGGCAGATTTAAAAGGAGCCTATCCAACTTCATAGATATCTGTCTCTTCAGTCACTTGGGTACCTTTGAAAACCCACCTCTCTGACCATGTTATAATTCTAGGTTTCTTAGGCCTAGGTTTGCTTCCCCAGAAAACACTAGCAAAACTTGTCTCTGCAAACTGGTGTGATGAGCTACACATTTCTTGAAATGAGTGTTAGGTTCTGAAGCTGCTTACACTATGATTATAAGTAACTATACTATAAATGAATCTAGACAAATTTGTACATTCAGATTGGTTTTCTTGGGGTTTTTTTTTAAGGAAAAAGCCTTTTCCTCTTTTTATTTTAAGCACACAGTAGCATCCATTCAAGGTAGTGTACTTTGGAAACCACTTTCCTTTCATCTCCACCAAGAAGCATGGCCAGTAAAAAAGGCTGAGTTTAAATTAAGCCTGGCTGTAAAAGGGAACACCTATCACAGAGAAGCTAAATTTCATTGACTTTCAAATAATAAGCACATGCTCAAATGTAATGATAAATACTTCTAAAACTTCAGTATCACCTCTAGAAGCTAATTTTAGAAAAGCAAAAGATAAAAATCACAGAGATTAGCATATTAATGGTTCCCAATCTGTATTTATAAATCTCATAAATCTGTTAATGGAGGATATTAAGTAGATAAGTGATGTTAATATAATGTGAGAAATATTAGATGTTAAAATTTGCAGTCTAAGTCTGGGCATGTGCATGCAAGGCATTAAAAGGGAAAAAATGGTGAATTTCATGGATTAAAATTTGCAGTGTGGCTGCTAGGAACTCGGAAAATGAGAAATCTCACACGTACAAAGCAATCGGTGTCTTTAGGTCCAGAACAGCCTCCAGCGCATTCCCGGTGGCAGCAGTCGCTGACGTAGGGCCCATAGCACCGTCCATCACACTGCTCTGCACACACTGTCTTCGTCACTAGGAGAAGGCAGGGAAAATCATCACGTCAGAACCACAACTAAAGAGAGAGCTCTTCAACTGCACACTGAGGAAAACAATAAACCAAAAAGTGTAGTGAAAAAGCCCCCAAGTTTTAAGGCAATTGCTTCAATGGCACTGGTCACTTACATCCTCAGCAGGATATCTTCATAATAGTCTCTTTAAGAACACATATGTTGCTCAGGGACTGAGGAGGGAGAATTTTTAAAGTGTTTTCTCTTACCCTTGGAACTTCAGATGGAATATTATTTTCAAATTACTAGTTTATTTAAACAGACGATAAAAAGATATGAAAAAAGAACCCTAAGATAACAGAAGAGCCCACCAGTACTGTGTGTTTTCCCCCATGAAGAACACCAACACTGAGTAAACGAGTGAAATTCAGTTTGGCCAGCAATCTCAGAACCAAACGATCTTCCTGATGGCAAACAATTTGACAAATAGGCAATGAGATAGCAGAACAGAATACAACCTGCAGATGATAATGCATTTGGAAACACCACTTACCTTTTCTAAGTAACACAATCCAGCCTTCATTCACAAGGCAACAACTATTTTTTCCCAACTGGAAAGCACAGTGATTTAAGTGGTACCACACTACTGTATCTCAGGGCTTAGTCTTGTCCAAAGAATGGTCAACAAGTGGAGCCTCACTCCTCCCCTCACTTAGCTTCTATCTTTATTTTATGGAAAAAGAAAATTAGTATTATCCACAGGACTATACTAACCACTGCCTACAGAATGCCAGGAAGCAGTGCTGTCAGCTGTCTTTGGATAAAAGCAGGGATGTTACATTTCTGCAATTAACCTTTAGCATTTATTTTGTTACAAGCATTTCATTGCTTCTCTCTGGAAAACACTTCTCAAGAAGCCAGAGAACACAAAATTCCACCAAACTTCCTTCTTGATTCTACAATTTAATGTATAGCTACCTCCTTTGTAAGCACTTTGCAATCCAAATTCCCTCTGCTGCTTCTGGAAATATTTAAGGTAATGCCAAAGCTTTTTGATATATACAATATTTATTTAGGATATAAAAATGTAAGTAACCAAAGAGAAGTCATCACTTATAATCAACAGAATAAAGCCATGCACTATTAGAGTAATTCCATCTTGCTGATACCACAGGCAAACCCCCAGACAGAAAATGCAATCTGATTTCAAGAAATAAGGGAAATTTCTGTAAATGCATTTGCTATCAACACTGCTAGGGAAACAGATTACAATGATTTGTTTATTTAAGTATCGGTATTGATATACATTAGGCCAGAGATAGGAAACAATGGCATATACTAAGCAAAACACACCTGTCACTACCACACCATTAGCTGATAAAAACAGAGTCTCATCTCATGAAAATGAAAAAAGATCTCATTTAGACAGTGAATGCATACTGGTTTTGTGCCATTTCAGCAACTGGTCCATAGTGCCTTGATTTGCACTGGAACAGGCACTTTCTGCTTCAACCTCAAAGGGAGGCGAAGTCCAGACTTATTCTGACTTGATGGAGGACACTATTTGCCAGAGGCTTCCCCTCTGCCATTGGTGGAAAGACACAGAAGCAGAGGATGTTCATTCCATTCCATCCCATAACCCAAATCCTCTGTGTTCACCCGTGTCACTCCTCAGAGAAGGAGCTGGCGCCAAGCCAAGGAGGCACCACCCAAACACTCTTCCCTCCCTTTTACACAGTGACTGCTCGTGACCTTGCTTAGCTTTTAAAATGTCCTCTCCTTTGCCGCCACTTTCTGCCCCTCTGGCTGCTGTTACACTGTCAGCAGCAGGGCAAGCTCCAAGGCCGTGCACTGCACCACTCCTCAGGGTACCATCATAGAGTCACTAAAATGGCCACAATCTGCCCTGCCCTGCACTCCCAGCATGCTCAGTGCCCCCTTCCAGAAGGTTCTGTGGGCAGAGGGTACAGCATCCAGGTTCCCTTCACCAGTGCCACCCCACCAGCCACAGCCTCAAAAATTACTGTGCCACCAGCACTACATTTGCTTATTTTTCTTTTCTTTTCTCAATTGTGCTAGAGCCAAACACGATCAGTGCTGTTACCACAGGAATTGAGGAAAGGATAGCACAGCATGACCTCTCAATAGCAGGACGCTGTTAAAAGCATTCCTTGCTCTTGCTCAACAGCAATTTAAACTTTTTGCCTAAATCTGGGAAGCTTTACTGAAAGCACCTCTGTGTAGACAATTAGTAAGACCCACCTAATTAACTCAATTAGAATTTCTTTACCTCGGTGCTTGCTGCTGTCGGGAAGCAGGTCAAGATGTCCCACCATCACTAGGTAACTATTGCTACCCCATGGAGGAGGTTTCATAGCAGACTTTTAAAGAGGCAAAGTCACAGAATCACATGGGGTTGGAAGGGACCTCTGGAGATCATCAGGTCCAACTCCCCTGACAAAGCAGGTCCACCCAGAACATGTTGCACAGGAATGTGTCCAGGCAGGTTTTGAATGTCTCCAGAGAAGGAGATTCCACCACCTCCCTAGGCAGCCTCTTCAGGGCTCTGCAACCCTCAAAGAAGTTCATCCTCGTGTTTAGGTAGACATTCTAATATTCCTCTTGTCCTATCCCTGGGCACCACTCAAGAAAGACAGGCCCCATCCTCTTAACACCCCTCCTTTAAGTATTTATAAGCATTGATCAGATCCCCCTTCAGTCTTCTCTAGACTAAAAAGACACGAGTCCCTCAGCCTCTCCTCATAAGGAAGACGGCTCCAGCCCCTAATAATCTTTGTAACCCTCTGCTGTACCCTCTCCAGCAGTTCCCTGTGCTTCTTAAACTGGGGAGCCCAGAACTGGACACAGTGTTCACCAGATGGGGCCTCACCAGGGCAGAGGGGGGCAGGATGACCTCTCTTGGCCTGCTGGTCATACTCTTCTTGATGCAACCCAGTATGCCATTGGCCTTCTTGGCCACAAGGGCACACTGCAAAGTCCCAGCAGCTTGTCCCACACCATGGCCTGCAAGAGGTCTTGGGGATCCTCCACCACTGCCTACCCAACAAGCCCCAAGGTGGTGAATCCCCAGCCTGGAGGGTAGGAGGGAGCTGCCTCTCCAGTCCCTGATGTCCCTGACCCCAAACCACACTGACCACCCCTGCCCACATTTAGAAAAGGCACAGTCGTCTTGTCAATTCACAAGCTATTACTTTTAGCGAGCTGAGATCTGTATTTGCAGGACGACACGCTTCTTTCAAACTGAGCTGCAGATAATGCCGTTTCCCTGGGCTACGTAGTTTAAACAGCAGTGGGGAAGGAGCTCCAACAACAGCAATAGACTTTAGCAATTTACTGACATCTTTTGAGCAGTTTTCACACTATTAGGCTAGGACAAAATAATCTAAATCATTCATCCTCCTCTAGAGTCCCACAGTAAGGTTTGTGCAATGTATAAAATTTAGATATTGTCTTTTTTTTTTTTATAATAAATCTCTAACTTTTAAAGAGAGTACAACGCTTTATTCTGGAGTATGTTTCCCTTTAAAAAAAAACCAAACAAACAACAAGAGCACTCCCCACATCAGAGATGACCTGGAGGGATACGGCTCCCTTTTCAGAATAATACTCAAATGGAATGGCTTCAAAAAGCATACTCTGCTTACAATTAGGCACCAACTTAATGAGGGCCTCTACCACGCTGTTCAGGGTAGGGAACGTTTTGAGTTTTCCTGTAGATTAGTAAGTTATAAAGTGGTTTGCAGAATTTACAATTACATGAAAGGTTTGTCACTGTTGTTCCCTAATTGTGTATTTTGCTGGGAAAGGAAACAAAGCTAACAGGAATACCAACATTTAATTCTAGGCAAAGGCCACAGCATATCATATTTATGTTTTGGTTTATTGAATGCTGTATTTGCATTAGAACTGCTACTGAAGGTTCAGCTCTGAGGAGGACTTGTCAGATATCTTCATTGGCGCCACACATCAAGACAGAAAAAAGCTTAGTAGGCTCTTTTTAAGACCTCGTATTCAAGACACTTCAAAATGAAGGGGTTTTCCCCAAAGCAAAAGAAACCCAAGACAATGCTATGTATTGTTTGAGGTCCCAAAACCATCTGATTGTTCAGATTCCAATAAACATAACTCAGCAGTTCAGCTTCCTGAAATCATTACTATGGGGTAACCCTACAGAAAACGTGCATAGCTGCACTGCTTAAAAAAGATAGCAAGCTTCTTCCCCAAATGCAATCAGTTTATTCTATAGCTGTTACTTAAGACCTACAAAAGACTCTTTTCTTAAGAAAGAGTGAAATGTAAAAGTAAATGCTACCCAACATATCAAACTGTATGTTCAGGTGGATGAATGTTGGTGGGTGGCTCCTAGAGGCGACATGGCTCAAGATGGTGCTGGGAGTGGGGATAGGTGGTAGGGAACTGGGCAGCAGCTATGAACAGGCAGTGACAACCCAAAGCAACTCTGCTGCAAGCTGAGAGAGAAGAGTGGAGGAATACCCATCCCATCCTCCTGCCACCTTGTGTGGAGAGTGTTCACAGGGGAGTCCCCATTGCTAACCACAATTGAGGCCCCAAGTTTCAAACTAGACTTTTGAGGGTCAGCACAACTACCCACCCTGATGCCTGCTGACCCTTTGTGGAATCCCAAGAAATCTGAGGTTTCAGCTGTACAGACCAGTCACAGTTGGGGCCAAGACAGCAAAAGACAGCGGCAAACACCAAGGTTCTTGGAAAAAAAACCATGCAATGTTCTGCAAAACAGTGCAAAACACTGTCTGACAATCTCTACTAGTATTTCACTGAGATACAGCACTAAGTTGTGTTGGGGATGGGATGGAATGGGCACATCATTCATATATGTGTGCAATTAATCAGTTTCTCTTATTGTTTCCCTTAATCTTTAATTATGTCAGGGCACTATAACACTATAAATGAAAAAAATGGGAAGCAACTGAAATCAATGAAAAAAATCCTATGAACACACAAAGCTATTAGAGAAATACAAGGATTTTAATTAAAGATGCTGGCTCCGAGCAAAAATGCTGGGTTACCCTAATTGATCTAAGCTGATGGTTCATCTCTTTCTGTCTCCCCCTACCAGGCTCCTGCTTGCCTTTTGCTGCTCTAATTGGGTACTTACTGCATGGACACCTTCTTTTTCTCAGCAACATCAGCTGCACAAATACTGTATAAATACAATTATGCTTAGGCCAAACTGCTATACACATATACAGTCACGGAGCATTTTACATTTGCCGAATGTTGACATTTCGGGGTTGATTTAAAGGCTATTTGCCTCTCTTGCATTCGCTCAGTTGGGCCTATATTTTAATATAGATTTTTTCTCTTTTGTTTCAATTACATTGCTCTAGGACAAAGTGCATGATCTGTCATTTTAATAAAATAATGTATTCAATTTATAAAAGTTTCCATTTCTATTCATACAAGTAGTAACAAAAAAACCCCACCCTAAACTCCTAACAGACATTAACAGCAAAAATAGTAACAACCATATATTTTCAATTTGATTAGCAACTTCCAAAAGCATTTGTTCTTAAGTTTATTGAAAATTGGTTTACATTCTATCTAGAGGGTGCCCAATGCTCTTTGAAAACTTGAACATAGGATGTTCCATCTAAACACGAGGAGGAACTTCTTTTCTTTGAAGGTGTCAGAGCCCTGGAACAGGCTGCCCAGGGAATTGGTGGAGTGTCCTTCTCTGGAGACATTCAAACCCCACTGGACATGTTCCTGTGCAACTTGCTCTAGGTGGACCTGCTCTGGCAGGGGGGTTGGACTAGATGTCCCTTCCAACCCCTATCATTCTGTGATTCTGTGAAAAATAGGTTCTTTTTTAAAGTATTGCCACATTAGCCTCTCCTGACACTGAAAAAAAGAATACAGTCTAGCTTTTAAACGTTTGATGTTAATATTTACTAATAATTTAATTGTAAAAGAAAAAATGGAATGTTACCTGTGTAGAACAGCACCCTGAAATTACACCTTCTCTACCTCCTAATAGAACGTCTTAAATTTCCTATTAATTGTTTTCTTAAATACGTACATTTTCTTGTCACATTTAGAGTGACATTAGGACAGTTAGGTGCAGGTGGTGTTTCAAATAGCATTAAAAGTATAGAGAGACATTGCTGGAAGGCAACATAAGAAGCAGCTAGGTAGATGATTTCATACAAAAAACAAAAGGATTTTGATTTTTTTTCCCCATATGTAATTTGAAATGAAAGACACGGATTAAGATCTTTCATTTTTAATCCTTTTCCAGGAAAATAATTTAAATCTTATCTTGGGGGAGGGAGGGGAGAAGCTCATTAGAATTTTTTGCTTCAGTGATTCAATTTAAAAAAAAATTATTAAAATGCAGATGTACCTCTGAGTTGTTTCAAGGAACAAAACTGTTTGAGAGTGGGATGTAGTACTGCTGAAGTGCTTTCCTACACACATTTGAAAGATGTGCATTCCCAAGGTGAGCAGGTTAAGGTATACGCTATGTTTGTGGTATCATTCATCCTATCTTGTATCTAAGAATAACAGTTATGAGCTTGAAAGCCAGGCATGTTTTTTAAAGTCAGAATGAAGGCAGCAAAAGCATATCACTACTCGCATTTTTATGTTTCAAATCCCTACTTACGTTGTTATTCGTTGCTTCAAACAGTTTTCAGGAAAAGGACATTTTGAGAAAGTGCAATGAAGAAATGCCCACTGCCAGCCTAATACTCCATTTTTTCCTTAAAACCTGCTGTTTACCAAAGGTGCTGTGAGGTCAGGGAGGTAAAGAGGAAGTATATGAAACTACTGTCCTTGACCATCACAGACTGCAGAGTATGCTTGAAGGTAAAAGGCCATAGAGTAACTATTTCAAATTAGAAATGTATGATCTGTGTATCTCCCTGGAAATTAGATGGCGTATGTCTTTCTATAGTTTATTATTTTAAATCCACAGTTGTTTGGATTTGAGAGGGCAGTCACTGTGAAGAGAGAGATAGCTGTCACTCTTGGAGCAAACCTACCGTGCAGCTCTGCTAAGCTTCTGACTTCACAACACTGCAGATAAGTTTTTCTCTCTCTGGTATTATTACATTAATCCCCCAAATCAGTTCACTTATCTGAGAGCAGTGTTTTTTAGGGGTTGAGACCATGGGAGCTGATCCTGCCACATGGACTTCTGCAGCCACACAGAGTCCAGCTGGACTTTCCCACTCTACATGAGGCTGGAGCCTCTGATTGCTGTTGCAAAGGCCTGTGGCAGAATTACACCATCCTTATATAGTGTAAATGCCAAGGTTTTACACTATTCTTGGATAAGCTATCTACCAGGATAAGGCCTGAAAAGTCTACTCAAGTTTGTATGAATTACTCAGATTCTTACAGAGTTACTAGTTTTAATAGACCAAACAGGCCTCTTGTTAGGGGCAAAGAAAGAACCAGCATTAATTAATTCAAACCTAACCATGGTATAAAATAACGTGGTCAGTTGGGGTTTAAGTTCCTTTCCATTATCTACTTCAGCACATAACCTTGATCTAAGGAGTCCTTCCGAACACTGACTTCTTTGGGGCTTTCATAAAGACTGCCAGCAAAGGAAGGAGACATACTAGCTTGATTCAGATAAAAAAGGATCTGCTTAGCATGACTATCCCTGGTTCATGACACAGTTATTCCTACAACCTGTCCTAAAGTGTTTTTAATTACATCTGAGAATAAAGCTCAGTATGAAACAGCAATATAAAAACATGTTAACTGTAGCAGAGCTGTAACTGTCACCAGCTTTGCCAGCAACATCAGCTGATGCTCCTGAACAAAAAGCAGTGCCTGGGAGAGTGGCACAGCCTCTGCAGGCACACAGCTCCACTTTGCTGTGGAGGCACACAGCTCCACTTTGCTGTGGGCAGGAGGTCAACTTGGATTTCCTGCTCGTGCTCACTCACAAAGCGTTCATGTCAAGCTGTCTGCTATTTCTAGTTTCCTCTTATCTCTCGCTCCGAGTAGTCAAAAAAAAAAAAAGTCACAGTTGCACAGTTCCTAATATTTCCAACAAAAAAAAGGCAGTTGACACTGGGCTATCATCAGTTCAGAGAGTTAGTTCGTGTACTTGCTTGATAGCAGTTAATGTGTCACAATCCCTTCCTCCTATCTACAGCCAAGGAAACAAGCTCAAGCCAGAGGAGCACTCTCTTGGGGACGTATCAGCAACCATTTCATTTCCTAGGGAGAATGACTCCAGTAAATGCAACCAATTTCCACGGTCCTAAATTTCAAAGAAAGGATATGTAAAGGATAGGTCTATTCACATAAGGGGAAAAAAGAAAAAACTTGTAGCAAAAGAGAGCTCTCAATTTTCTCCTCTTTTATATTTGCTAATATTGTGACTGCACTTCTAGATCTTTAGTGCCTATCTGAAGGAGCTGAAAGGAAGAAATTATCTCAACATAGTTCTTTTTTATTCATTTCAATGTTCTCTAAATTCAAGAGGACAGACAGACAGACATTGTGAACAATGCTTCACTTACTACTTCTTCACAGAAACTCGATTATTCTCTCTTTCAGTACAACTCAAACACATTCTGAAGATAAAGAGAACAATTCTGCAAGATAACTAATATTCCCAGGCTCCCACAGAAATTAACAGAGTATTTTGGCATTAGGAACTTTGCAGCATCAGGCCATCACTAAAGATCTCCAAATCTGTTTTTTCGATTCCTGAAGCATTCATTTCAGTGTACTCCAAAATAACCATCACTATTCTCAGGAGTCATGCTCCATGTTGCTGCGAAGAAGTAAAAAGAAAATTCAAGTTAGCTTAAGCATTTTTAGAAAGCACGAGGGAAGAAAGAAAACCACAAATTCATAGGGGTGGAAAAAAAAGCAGGTTATCTGTTGGTAAAAACATCTGGAAAAAAAATTGAAATATTTTAGAATTATACTTAACCCAGAATTTATCTTACCCCTTCACAATTAAAAAAACTTTATCCCTGTTACATCATTTTTCAGTCATTGTTTCTCAGAGTCTTGTGTACTTACAGGTCTGGCAGTGATTCTCTGTGGGTCCCCAGCATCGGCCTGTGCAGGACTTGTGGCATCGACCACCTGCAGGACAGACAGAAAGATTAGAAACGTGGTTTCCTTCAATTTCTTCAACATCCAACAACATGAAGAGGAGGGTCCGTCTTGTCTTTGGTGGGTTTTTATGCTTTACTAAGGTTGAAACACTGCCTGTAAAAAAGCCCCAGAATTGTCAAGCATATATAAAATATGGCTACTTTTTAAAGTGCTTTATACCCTAAATATCTCTCTGCTACATATAGTGGCTGGGACATTTTAAAACAAACAAACAAAAAAGATTAACAAGTCTGGAAGACTGAGGAACAATTTTATCACTCGGTGCTATTATTATTGCTCTCTACGTCCTGTGTAAGACCCACTTATTCCTCCACAGGAATAGCTGTGCTAGAGAGGATATCTATCTATCTGTCTGTCTGTCTGTCTATCTATCTATCTATCATCTACCTACCTAGGTATCTATCTCTCATCTACCTACCTACATATCTATCTATCTATGTATCTGTCTCATGTTCAGTTTCATCTGAACAATGGGGTGATACACTCAATGCCTTTGATTAAAAGCCACCCCTGTCCCCCCAAAGCTTGCATAGTCCAATATCACAGTAAAGGAAACGTAACCTGTGCAAGCACATAACCCCAGCAACAACTAAGCTCACACGGCCTTTCCTTTTCTGGCTGCTGCTTCTCTAGTTCCCTGCTGTTCTGTGGAATCTCATGTTCAGAACTTAGAGGTGATGTTCTACATGGTCCTTTCACATGCTGAAAAGTTTACTCCCTCAAGAAAAGGAACTGTAGGTGCTTTCATTGTAAAATACAGATGGAGGAGGAAGAGTTAGCAATGGTAGCTTTTATAAACTGTGTAGTAATTAGTGACTGAAGAGGAACTTGAGTTCACCCTGACCACTACACAAGGAAATGGAATGCAGGCAGAAGTACTGTCACATTCTCCTCTGGCTGCATCTGATGTTATTTGAGAAAACACTCGGACAGTCCCACACTAGTCCTGACTGCAAGTGAATGGAGACCTCATTCCACAGCTCCCATCCAGACGTGTCCAGAGCTCAGTCACACTCCTGCTCATAGTGCTTCCCCCTCCTGAACGCCAAACACTCCCAGAGAACGCATGGAGAGCCTGCCCTACTGCACCCTGAGCTCCAGCTGCTAAACTCCAGGTGTGGCAGTGGCTGAGGTGTAGGCAGCCAATACCCAGCCACAGCTAAAGGGACAGGTTGAGAAACTGAATATAAACATTGGTAAAAACTATGCACAGTCCTTATCACTGCTTTTTTGACCACAGGAGCCTAACCACGTTTCTGGTTAAACTTTTATTCATCACTGAAAACTGCTGAGATTCTATTAAGCAAATTTTCCCTTTGAACCTGATCCAGAAGCTTACCTTTCAATCCTATATCAACAACAGCTGCTGTTAACAATAGCTGCTCTATTACACAAAATCAAATACTTCCCACATGCCCCGATGGGAGACCACATTGGAGAAAATGCAAAATGTCTCCCAAAGGTTGGATGGCCCCAAAAGAAGACACTGCTTCTCTGCTAGCAGAGTGCTCATGTCTCAGAGATGTTCTAGAGTTGAGCAAACCCACGGTGATACTTGTATAAAGTCCGACTTTCTGTCACTACTTTTGCAACGCTCACTTTCTTCCCTCGCCACTCTCACAGCATTCATGGCGCTATTGATGATGTTGTGTGGTAATTACCACACTGCATGCCAACTACCTTGTTAAAACTAACAGCTCCTTGCTACATTCATGTTCATTTAAAGCAATTATACTTGGGAAGCATTGTTGCTGACATCACCAGCACATAATTTGCTGTCACATTCTGCCATCTGTTTATTTAGATCACAAATGTACTATAACTACATAATGCAAACTCATTCTGGCTCGCAGGGAGGGGACTCCATCTGGCATGAATAATGCAACTTTAATCAGTAATAACGATTATTATGATTATTAAGAGACTACTGGAACCCTGTGCAAAGAAAAAAAAAAAAGAAAAAATATCCATATTGATTTATAAGAATGGAAGTTTAAAAAGAAGGCGAGGTAAATGGCAAATTAAAGGAAGAATTTTAACAGAGCGGAGTCAGTAAAATACAGTTTGTTGGCTTTGGTGCTTCACCCAAGTGAATAAAAATGGTCCCCAGGAAGTGGGTTTTATAAATGGGTTATCCCTGACCAACAGAGGAAATGGGAAGGAAAAAGGGTAGGGCCTCTGATGCACACTCAAATAATCTTTTCACCACTTGCTTTGCTTGGTCCTCACCAGAGTAGGAGCTTCCCTGATGAGGGCAGCTAGTGAAGAACCACAACCCTTGCACAGCAGAGCCTCCGCTTGCGAGACTATTTTATGCCTGATCCTTCCTTGTAGTCAAATCTCATACCTGTTTAGTTTAAGGGGTCTGGAGTTTAGGAGAAAGCCAGAAGCCCTGCAGCTGCAGAAATCACTTGTAATCACATAAACCTGATGCAGAACATGGCAGCAACTTGGCTGTTTCTTCCTCTTTCTGTCCCTGGATTCTATCTCCTTCCAAAACATATAGTATGCTCTGGGCTGTCCACTGCAATGCTTGCAGTGAGATAACACAGAAGAAACTTCAAGCATCCCTCTAACTGATCTCTAACTGGAGAAGGCAGCCGCACTTCTGCAAAAGCTATACTTAAAATAAAAATCTTCATATTTGAAACTTTTAGGTGCTGAGCTGACCCTCACTACACAACCAAGAATGTTATTCAGCCAATTCTACTCCTCCTGGAAATAAAAATGATCCAGCATCTTCAAAAACCATTAAAAAAACTTCTTTAACTTGCACGCCTGCTTCCTGGTACATGACTTTGTTTGGCAGTGTCAGATGATCATTTGCATTTAAATAGAGATATTTAACAATATAGCAAGAAAAGGCTGCCAGTTTTCTTTTTTCTCATTGGGAACTCCAAGTATCTGCTTCACTGTTTTCACTTTTCTCAGCTGCAGAGACGCAACAAGGAGCTGAGCTTGTAGGCAGCACACCTCTGAATTACATTGTTACATGTCTGTTTGAAGGTCAAATATACTGAGAATTAAACACAAAAAAAACCAAACTCCCTCCAAATAGTGTGTCTATTTTAGTTTGTTTGTTTAAAAAGAAAAATAACTTTCTTTGCTCTCAGTATGAAATGGTCCATATTCTGCTATCACGAAGCTCAGTATTTCACCTGGTTTTTCACACTGTAATAAGGACAGATTGCTGCCCATTAAAGATCAGCTCCGTAAATCTAACACAAAAATAGTCCCATGGAAGTAAACATAAATAGCCAGGAGCATAAGGAGCACTCATGTGAGGAACAGGTCTCAACGATTAGATATGTATATCAGGCTTAAATGATAATTGACCCTAAGACTGATGAAGTCCTTGAAATAATTATACTACTTCTCACAAATTTTTCTGTATATATTTCTTAAAATTTTTAGATTGTAGTAAGCCAATAGATTTGAGAAAAAGTCATCACACAATTCTTGGCATAAAATAAACTATTGCCATTATTCCTTGTGTCTCTGAAATCTTCTAAAACCCTCCAATATACAGCAGCAATAGCTAAAAGAAACAGCTAATGAAGAAATGGCAAACCATGAAACTGCAGAAGGGCTCTTCCTTTTGTTTTGATGCAGCAAAACATAGAGAGGTAGAATTCCTTCCTATGATTTCCTCCACTGGTTCTTGACATCAAAAGATGCTGAATGTCCTAAAGTCCTGGTGGCAACTCGGGGGATCTAGGAACACTCAGACGCAGTGAAATGGGCTTATCAGATATGTTCTTACTACAATCAGTGATTCAGGAATTAGATGGAATCAGGGAAAAAATAATTCTGTAGGGGTCTACCTTGTAAGCACTACCTTGCCCATTCACTTAATTCTTGCACATTAGTGAAGGCACATAAGAAAAATGTGGGGTTTTTTTCCTTTCCTAAATGAGATATAGAGAGGAAGAACCTGGAAATGTCTCCTGCCTCATTACAGGTGTGATGCTAGAGTGTATTTCTGCTCCTGAATAGTAGCATTGTTTTGCATACACAATGATATTTTATTCATTAGATTGCAGAGAAGGAGTTAAAAGGAGGCTTACATAATTTTTACAGGGTTTGTTATGAAATCTAATTTTAGAAAGGGCAGATTCCTATTGGAACATGAGAATTACTTTTGCTTTGGCAAAGTCCACATAGAATGCCAATAACTCGTCTCCTGGGCTCATCTTCCCTTTGCCAATATTACTGCAACAGATCCTCATTATGGACTCTGGCACAGAGTATCATTGCTGCAACTTCCAGGATATAGTTTTATCGAGGGAGATGCTTCTGCTCTCCCAGCCAGAAAAAGTCACCAGCAGAAAATGTTTGCTCACTAGCTTGGGAAAGACCAAGGTTACTTCATCCTTGTGCTTTCATGAGAATTGAGAAGGGCTTTCCTTTGGCTCCAGGAAGACTTTATTATTTCAGGAACAGTAAAACCAGAAAGGATTAAGTTACTGACAAGACAAGAAGAATGCTTAGCTCTAAACTCAGCATAGCACAGAGAAGACACACTGCTTCTTCCCCATCAGCTATGCCAGCTGCCTCAAGCAGACCTCTCTCAGTAGGAGAAGGAAAGCAGAAATAAGAGATTAAATAGTCTCACTTTGCACAAAGCTTGCATTTACAGATGGGTTCTACCAGGTTAATAAATCATTAATAAAGGTTGGCGTATCTGCAACACACTGATACTGAAGTGTGAATAAACACAGCAAAAATAAAGTGGCTTTGATGGTTGCAAGCCATGGTTATAAGCAGCCTCTTCACTTATCTCACAGTCTAAAATAATTGATTAACTATCAAAACATCTATAAATCATTTATTAGCTTCTGTAAGCTACTTATAAACTCATCCTTCACCTAAAAAATTCACTTGTGCAAAAATGCTAGAGATGCCATGTAGATGTTTCTACACATAACTAGCCCTAGGGTCCAGGAAGTTCCAGGTGCACTCTGCAGCAAGAGTCCCAGATTCTTTTTTCCATTGCTTCGAATGGACAGAAGATTTAAACATGCTTGCACGTTGTTTTTCTAGGCAACTGAAACTCCTTAGGATTTATATATGAAGTGACAACAAATTCAAAATATAATTACAGAATCACCTAGGTTGGAAGGGACCTTTCAAGAACATCCAGTCCAACCAATGAAAAAAAACAAACAAAAAAACCAAAAAAAAAACCCACCCCCTACCACACCCAAAACAACACCAATCCACTACTAATCCATATCCTCGAACACCATGTCAACTCATCTCTTGAACACCTCCAGGGATGGTGCCTCAACTGGCTGCTCCCTGGGCAGCCCATTCCAATGCCTGACAACCCTTTCAGTAAAGAAATATTTTCTAATATCTAACCTGAACCTTGCCTGGCACAACTTGAAGCCATTACCCCTTGTCCTATCATCTGTGCCCTGGGAGAAGAGACTGACCCCCACCTCTCTACAGCCTTCTTTGAGGTAGTTGTAGAGAGCAATAAGGTCTCCCCTCAGTCTC
>BJBW01008430.1:10255-22920 GCA_004320125.1 Scolopax mira | reverse complement strand
AAATTGCACAGACAGGCATGGTTCCATAGGCCGTATCAGATGCCACCAGCACTTGGAGCCCTCAGCTTTGGAGGTGCTGCTGCCCCTTGTGTTGAAGAAATTGTGGTGGACTTTGTTCTGGTTGGACTTCTATGCCTTGATGATTTTGTAAATGTCTCAGATGGATGGAGGCTGTAGCTTAGATCATGGTTTTGGTTCTCCAGGCTGTAGAAATGCTTTGGGTTGGAAGGGACCATAAAGATCATCCAGTTCCAACCCCCTGCCTTGGGCAGGGATGCCTCCCACCAGACCAGGTTGCTCAAAGCCCCCTCCAACATGGCCTTGAACCCCCCCCCCACTGCAGGGATGGGGCAGCCACAGTTTCTCTGGGCAACCTGGGCCAGGCTCTCACCACCCTCACAGTGAAGAAGTTCTTCCCAGATCTCATCTCAATCTCCTCTTTTTTGGTTTAAAACCCTTACCCTTCATCCCATGGCTCCTCTCCCTGATCCAGAGTCTCTCTCCTGCTTTCCTGGAGCCCCTTGAGGGACTGGAAAGGGCTCAAAGGTCTCCCTGGATCCTTTTCTTCTCCAGGCCGAACCCCGCCAACTCTTTCAGCCTGCCCCTCACAGCTGAGGAGCTTCAGCTCTTGGAGCATCTCCGTGGCCTCCTCTGGCTCCGCTCCGACAGGTCCATGTCCTTCTGCTGTTGGTGGCCCCAAAGCTGGAGGCAGCCCTGGGGGGTGTCTCCCCAGAGCAGAGAATCTCCCCCTCTCACCCTTCTGACCACGCTGCTGGGGATGCAGCCCAGGGTGGTGGTGGTGGCTTTCTGGGCCACATTGCTGGCTCACGTTGATCTTCTCATCCATGAACAACCCAAGTTCTTCTCAGAGCTGCTCTCTCTCCATTTTCCTCTCAACCTGTATTTGTGCCTGGGATTAGAGGTTCTTCTTGCCTTCCTGCTGGTGGATGCCTAGAAGAGCCATGGAGCTGCCCAGGGGAATCCCTGGAAAATATAAATATGCTAGAAATTCCTCATCTCTGGAAGTGTTGGAAAGTTGTGCTTGGCACTGAAGTGCTACATGTTTGACTTGACTGGGGTTTTTCTCCAAACCAAGAAGGAATTAAGATGTTGAAGCCTCACAGCGGAGGAAAATAGGGGTGTGGGGTTGAGTCCATTTGTATTTTTGTGGAGTCATTTACAGCAAATCATTTAGTCCTGGCTCTCATCTCTCTCTGGTATAAACCTAAACTGAGTCTCTTCAATCAAAAAGCATTTTAATGGTGTTTCCTGATGGCAGGAGAACCTCAAGGCGTGAATTTTACCCTTTCGCTCGTATACAGGATTTTGTGTGGCTGCACTCGGCTGGGATTCGTGAAATCCGAGCACAGTTTGGGAAGTTTAACTTGATTTTATTTAAAAGACACACTCAATTATGTACTTCAGCTTACCCCAATGGCTCTGATATTTTTGGAGAGCTTATATGAAACCCTGCAGTGAAAACCCTGCAGATCCCAGTGCAGATCTTTGCCTGGAGGGATGTATTTCTCTGGTGAATAATGAATTTTGCAAGTAGAAAAGACGTTTGGATGAGTCTTGTGCTCCCTGCAAGGCTCAAAAGCTACTTCAGGTGACGCACCCATGAGAAGTCCCGTGGTCTGTGCTAGTTCTGGTGGCATCAAGGCTGCTCCTGGTGACCCAGACCCATCAGAGGGTGCTCCCACCATGGCTACAGAAGGGTTTGTGGCAGCCCCTTGGTGCCAGAATAGCACTTCTTCCTCCTGCAAAATATCTTCATATGTTCAGAGAAAAAGGTTAACTGTGGAATTAGCCACATGTTGAGGAATTCTGATGGTCATATCGTTGAATGAGGAATCAAGTCACAGAATTGTAGGGGTTGGAAGGGACCTCTGGAGACCATCTAGTCCAACCCCCCTTCTCAACACTGGGCTACGTGCTCCATGGGTGAAGAAAGCAGCAGGGGTCATGCAGAGCTTCATCTCCTGTTGTCTCTTCAAGCCCTTGGAGATGTTCTGGAGATGTTCAGAGTGTCCTTTACGTTTTAGCTGAGATGTTTCACAATTGTGTATTATTTACCATTAACTTGGTAGCATCCATAATGTAGGTGGTAACAAATTGAGGAAGATAGAGATGTACAAAGATGGAGGATCGTCGCGTGATGAAAACAAACTAGTAACAATAAAATGGATTAACTTACAAAAGTTTTTCTTCTCTTCTGTGACAGGGATGAGAAGAACCAGTCCATCATTGTGAGTGGGGAGTCTGGGGCTGGAAAGACTGTCTCTGCCAAATACGCCATGCGCTTCTTCGCAACCGTGGGTGGTTCCGCCAGCGAGACCAACATCGAAGCCAAAGTCCTCGCCTCGAGCCCAATCATGGAGGTAAAAGTCACACAATTTCCTTCGTCCTGCTTGAAGTCATCACTGTGAGTCTCCAGAAGACAAAGCAGGAATGCTGTGCTTGTTGGGACATAGATGATCTAATTACTGTAGAAATGCACATTTCTGTTTATATACATTTTTTTTTCCCCATAAAAATTCCAGAGACACCACATTTTCAGTGAAGAGTCCTCCCCCAAGTCACAGTGTTGCTCTACCTTCTGCATCTGGGAAGGACTTTTCCTCTACTTCTCATGTGATTACAAACTTGAATGTTGAAAAAATTTCAAAAATGAAGATAAAAATTAATGTGGCTTGTTTTTTTTTATATATACAGGCAATTGGAAACGCTAAAACAACACGGAATGACAACAGCAGTCGCTTTGGGAAGTACATCCAGATTGGCTTTGATAAAAGATACCACATCATTGGTGCCAACATGAGGACCTATCTGCTGGAAAAATCTCGAGTTGTGTTCCAGGTGAGGAGCTGTGTTTTTATTTTTTTAATTCTTTTCTTTCTTTTAGGTGCTGCATTCCTGCAGTCTGGATCTTTTCTTTGGATTCAAACAATGAATTCAAAAGTAGCTTCGCCGGTGGACACGAATTCCAGATTTGTCTTTCAGACTCCAGTCTTTTGCAGTTGTTCTTCATAATCCCAACCCAGTCACCTCGTTATGGAGGAATATGTACCTGGGAGATTGATTAATTGGCCTTTTGATTGTCTCCTTCATGGCTGAAGCGGGAGCCCTGATGAGAAACTGCTGCTCCTGGCCTGGCTGCTGGGCAGGGATGAAAAGCTTTTTTCTGAACAGCTGCTGAGACTTTTACTAGATCTCATAAAAAGCCAGGAAGAATAAATTACAGGCTACAGTCCTTTTTTTTTTTTTTTTTAAGATCATAGAATCATAGGATTTTCCAGGCTGGAAGGGACCCTTCAGGTTGTCAAGTCCAACCATCGACCTGACACTGATAAAAACCACCACGAACCCACGTCCCTCAGCACAACATCTGCCCGGCTTTTAAATACCTCCAGGGGTGGTGACTCCATCACTTGTCCAATGCTTCATCATAGAATGGTTTGAGTTGGAAGGAACCTTAAAGATTATCCCATTTCACCCCCTGCCCTGGGCAGGGACACCTCCCACAAAACCAGTTGCTCCAAGCCCCATCCAATCTCATCTTGAACCCCTCCAGGGATGGGACAGCCACAGCTTCTCTGGGCAACCTGGGTCAGGCTCTCACCGCCCTCACACCAAAGAGTTTATTCCCAATATCTTATCCAAATCTCCCCTCTTTCAGGATCAAACCCTTCCCCCTCATCCTCTGGCTCCCCTCCCTGATCAAGAGTCCCTCCTCAGCTTTCTTGGAGCCCCTTGAGGGACTGGAAGGGGCTCTTAGGTCTCCCTGGAGCCTTGTCTTCTCCAGGCCTAATCCCCCGCAACTCTCTCAGCCTCCAGCCTTCTTTGTGGCACGGAGGAGATCTTGATGGTGAGAAACTGGGGAGAACTTCAGTGTGGCTTCAGGTTGAGGGTGAGAGCACTGGTGTAACCTCTTTCTGCCTCTGTTAACTTGGCATTTTCCCTTGTAGGCAGAGGATGAACGCAACTACCACATCTTCTATCAGCTTTGTGCCTCGGCGAGTCTTCCAGAATTCAAAGAACTTGGACTAAGTAAGTACTTCCACCTCCTTCCTTGCTGGTCATGTCTGCCTGAGTGATGGCAACAGGAGAATGTGATGGTCATTGAGAGTCATTGATCATGTTGTGTCTTCCTGTTGTGGAGATGAGATTGAAGTACTTCTTCCCCCCAGTGGAGAAGGTTTGCTTATGTCATTCCAGGGATGTGGCACCTTCAAGTCCATAATCTTTTTTAAATTGGCTGTTGGTTGTTAACTCCTCAGATGCCTTCCAAGTTGGAAAGAAGTTCCTTCTTGTGTTTAGATGGAACTTTTTATGGTCAAGTTTGTGCCCGTTACCTTTTGTCCTTTCCCTGGGCACCACTGGAAAAAGATTGGCCCCATCCTCCTGACACCCTCCCTTGAAGTATTTATAGGTGTTGATCCCCCCTCAGTCTTCTCTTCTCCAGACTCAAAAGATCCAAGTCCCTCAGCCTTTCCTCATCAGAGAGATGCTCCAGGCCCCTCATCATCTTTGTAGCCTCTGCTGTCCCCTCTCCAGCAGTTCCCTGTCCTTCCTGAACTGGGGAGCCCAGAACTGGACACAGAAAACAAAAATTAATATTAAAAGGGAACTTTGTCCCTTGAAAGTGTTTTTAGAGTAGCTGCTTTTTGGCTTTTTTTAATGTTATTTGAGCTTCGCTGTATCTTTTTTTTTTTTTTTTTTAAGGAATATATATATAAAAGGTGGAGTGAGAGAAGGGGCGGACTTATTTCCAGGATGTATTTATGATTTAGTAGGACTGGCAGAGGAGTGAGTTTTGGTAGTGCGTGCTCAACAACAACCATGAGACTTTACGTGCTGATAAAAATCACTGGAGGCTGCGATGGACACTGAAGCCGGAAGTTTTCACGGTAATTTGGCTGCCTGCCACTCTTTTACTGTCTTTTGCTAATTTATGTAGGGTATTGCGTGACGGTTCTTTGAAAAACAGACAGCTTCGTGAATGGTGTCCTTTATTACAAACATAACTGTCAGATTTTATTTAGTTGCTTTAATTACGACGCGTACCCCTGATGTTCACATGACGAACACCGTGACCTGTAGCGCCTATCTGTTGGGCTGAGGAGAAGCAAAAGGAGTCTTTCTTGTGTGCGCTGGGGCTTATCTGAATGTGTTTCCCTTGAGGGGAAAATCCCACATCCCTACAGGTCCCTGATAAACCCTCTCATTTCATTCCCATGAGGGAGGCAGTGAAGGCATCAGCAGTTATCCCTGGAGAGTGAATTTCCCGCTCGATGAGTGTCGCTGCTAGTGCTGGGTGCGAAAATAAACCCTCCACAGGACATTCCAGTCAAAACTATGGCATTATGAAGCTACTTGAGGTAGTTAGCAGCATCGAGGCCACTTCTTAGAGAATTAAACTAAGGGGTCAAGATAAAACATCCATTCAGGGGTGCACGGTGGTGTGAGCACAGGGAGGGAAGGATGGAAAGGGTAAAACCTGCTGAAAAGGAAGAGAAATGTTCCCAGCAAAATGGCTCAATGTGGTTTTGAAGAACAAAAGTAGAAACCCACATTGGCTATATGACTTAATTTATAGATTTTTTTAAAAATTGTTATAAAACTGGAGCTTTCCCATGACATTAGGAATGTAAAACTTCGTGTTTAACAGGCTTTATCACCTGAATGGGGTATATGGCCACCCCTTCTCCACCACACTGGCTAATTTTCATGTTACACTTTGCTAATTTCTTAATTTCTAGTGAGTTTACTTTTTAAAATCTGCCAGCTTTGTGAATTCCAACAAGCATTGGCATGAGTAATGAGTCAAATGTTAGAGCAGCATTATTCTTTGACAGCTCTAAAAGGATTACATAACTAGAATTTTAAATAATATTTTTGAAATGTGTAATTTAAAAGGTCCTCGTGTTCTGTAAATGGTTTCATTTTTCATACCATTTAATTGACATTGCAAAAGAATCATTAAGTCAATGACGATTAAACCAGAATCTTTATGGATCAAACTCTCTTCTGGGAGAAATGTAGGCATCATGAAGGAGATATAGATGTATATTTTGAGGATGCTGCTCTAGAAGCAGGGGCTGAATAGGCTTTTCAATAAATCTCTGTGGTTACACCTTACCTGGAACCCCCTCCCAGTTAATCCAAGGTCAGGACACCTCTGACCCAATCAACACTGGGTTGTGTGGAAAAATTCTGTTGTGCCTGTACAACATGACGCTTGCTTGGGAAGGCGAGACTTATTTCCCCCATGTGGTTTCAGCCTAATTTGAACCCAATTCTAAAGAAACGAGGATGTAATTAAGTTATTCAGTGTATTCTTATGTTGAGATTAAGCTGCTTAATTTTCTATATAGTAAACATCTGCACTCATTATAAGTAAGAAATGAAGTTTTGCTTGGTTTTGGGCTGTTAAATTTCAAAACTCTGCGTACCTGAGGCAGTTGCTCCAGATTTACATACTTTTTCTTACTTTGTAAGAACCTCTTTACTGTATTGCATCAACAGATTTTTTTTTTTTTACTGAAAATTATAGTACTCAACTACATGGCAGATCCTGAAATAGGAAAAGAAAGAAATAGCATGTAGAAGTGTTTTGTCTGTCTTTCTTTCCAACTCCCTTAAACAGTGTTTGTGTTAGAGTATACAGTGATTTTTGCTCCTTTTGAAGCTGGCTGGACTGCTTTATCCCCTATGTATAAAAGAGGAACAGTATTGTTTAGTCTCAACTGGATTAGTTTAATCTAAAATCTTTTAGGACATTTAAAGATACTTGATACTTCTCGACTTAAGTCATCTGTTGGAGAATTTATGTATAAGATTTTAGCTTTATTCAAAATAAAATATATAAAAAATTCCAAGTTATGGGTAACATCAGTAGAGCAAGTTATGTAAAGGGTTCCTAAAGAGAAGAAAACAAGCAGATGAGAAATTAAGGAATGATAAAATAGTATTAATGTATCAGGTCAGGAAATAGTGTTACTCTAACAGGGTTGGTGATAACATGGAATTGAGATAAAAATGAAATCCACAAAGTCAGGAATTGCTCAGGAAAGATAAATAATTGGAAGTAAGAACAGATTGTCTAAAAAAGAATATAACTGATCTCTCAGTTTGAAAATTCACTCTGCATTTGCGTGATGCAGAGTTAATGACCAAATTTTCAACTTTATTGTATTAAGTTCCCTTAAGTAATATTTCTGTTAAAAAGCACATTCAGCCTTAAATTCAAACTTAAAAATTCACTAAACCAAAGGTAAAAAATTATCAGAAGAAAAAACGCCCTCTAGAATATGATTATGAATATAAATCTGCCAACAAAAGAAGCTGCAAGTTCTCAAACCTCTCAATGAAATAAATGAGGAAAACCTTGGAAAAATGTGTGCCTTGTGACATTTTTCTGATGATCAGTCAATTTGATTTGAACAGAACATGACTGTTCCTTTCCTAAAAGAAAAAAAAAATTATAAGAGGAGCTTGTCCACCCACATCTCTGCAGCTGAAGGTTTGTCACTAAGCATCATGGTCACTGATGTTAAAGAAATTTTTCCAAATGTAGTGAAGTTTGTGTAGAATTTAGTAGTTCTCGTGCCACATTTGTCCAGCCTGTGTCATTAGCAATAATAATAAAGAAAAATCACTGGCTCCAAATACACAGACTGTTCCCAGATATACACACGGAAACATATAAATCTGGACTAAATGTCAGCACTTACAAGGTAAAAAGGCTAATTGCAACTAAAGCAAATTAGTCCTTCCCCTAAAGATAAGGAAACCAGATCCTGTATATCTTTCTCGTCCCTGGCCCCATGTCCCACTAAATCATTTTCCCTAATTCAGATTTGTTCTGAGTTCCATTCCCTATTTGCCCTCTTTTCTGAGCTTCCCCTAAGTTTTCTTGTAGCCTTCTCCACTGTTCCCCTCCCCTTTCCCTCTGGGACAGGCTGAAGGGGTTCTAGCCAGCAGAGGCTTCTTCTTGAGGATTGTTCCCGTGGCAGATCCTGCAGGATCTTCCCCTCTAAGTGGACCATCAGGTACTTCAGCTGCCCTTTGGAGGTGCAGTAGGATCCTCCCTCACCTTCCTTTGGATGAGATCTCAGGAGGAAATCTGCAGAAGGCTCTCTTCTGTGAAAGAGAAGCTGTGGCTGCCCCATCCCTGGAGGGGTTCAAGGGCAGGTTGGAGGGGGCTTGGAGCAACCTATTGTGGTGGGAGGTGTCCCTGCCCAGGGAAGGGGGTGGGATTGGCTGTTCTTTAAAGTCCCTTCCAACCTGAACGTTTCAAGTAGCTCTTCTGAGCAGAAATTGAAGAACCCCAGTAGGGAATTTCTGCAGCAGAAGCAAATTGAGAAACATAAGAAGACGTGTCTCTTTACTTCAGTCATTTTGTTTTAGCACCAGAAAGCAGATGAAAAGCCCTATACATCAGTGTTTCAGTTATGCTGATTCTGTTAACTTCCTTGCTGACTTCACTCGCAGATGCATTTATTTTACGATCCAGGACTTCAGCCAGTCTTAGTCAAAGCTGAGCTCTCCTGCCCTCCCAGAGACACTTTGAGAGAGCAGATCTTTCAGCTGCCTCCTCGCCGATGGTCTGCTGGTGCCGTGCCAAACCGTCTGGGAGGCGTCTTCCTCCCCTGCTTATATACGGAGCATCACAGCACTTATGGGAGGCCCAATAAATTTAAATAGTGGATCCAATCTACAAAATCTTAATTTGTAACTTAAATTATTTCTTTGGGGGGGGGTGGAGAGGGAGGAACAGATGAGTCCTTGCTAAAATGATTGGAGATATTAAGTCTCTTTCCAGACTGGTACCGACAAGTTAGAGAGACACAAGAGTTTACAGAGCAGGTGAAGAATATCATCTTTTCTTAACAACTGAGAATGGGATATTACGCAGGGGATTTTCCTGTGTGTTGAAAAAGGTCCTTAATGTGATGTTCTGTTTGTAACATTTTCTTTGTCACTTGAAAAATCCGTAGCTTTCCCTGCAAGTTTTCCCTCAGCTAACTGTACTCTTTCTTTCTCTTTACAAGAGTTTTTGATTGAAGTACTTCTATTTACTCTCCTGCTAATCCCTGCCTTTTGGTGGAGAGGCTGAGAAGCCTAGCTTTTGAAATGTGGTGTATTTTAAGTGTTTCAAGCAAATGTAAGGAGAATATTTTAGTGCATTTTTTGCATCCAGAGTAACTGGCAATTATTTCTAAGCTGGACTCTTTCTGGAGCAGCAGAAGCCTCCAGGGCAACAGTATCTTCTAAACACAGCTCTTGTCTGTCTGTGGGATTTGTCTTGCTCTATAACAGTTGTCCTTGAATACAATTTGTAATGCATTTACCTGGCAGCAATCCTTGTGCATCCATTGTTGATGTTTTATGGAGAAGAAAAGATTCAATAGTTGTTAAGAGTGTTTTTAACAGTGTTAGGATTCAAGCAATACTTCCCAAATCTGGAGACTCATCACGAAACCATGGCTCCTCACTGTATCTTTGTGGGGGTATAAAACCAACCTACCCCAAAACATCTAAAAGATCCCACTGGAAAAACCAATTCTTCAGGATGTGTCTGCATGTTCGGTTGTCCATAATAAGGGCTTTGACTACTATTAGAATATAGCATTTATTGTCCCTCTAAAGCTTTTTGAACAAACTGAAATCCTGCATAACTTGGTGCCATTTTAATCAGATGCAGTGGTTGAAGGTGTCTGCATTGAGGAGATGATCCATGAGCTTCCTCTGCCTTATGGTGTAGCCCCTCATATAGTATAACATCTGGTAGAAACAGCTTATATTAGTCTTATCTTCAGATTGCTTAATGACTCTAATAACGCTGCTACAAAGCATTACATGAGTGAAGCAGGATTTGGGAAAACTTAACCTTGGCTGTTGCTCTCACAAAAACATCAGCAAGTTTTATGTGCTTTCATTCTTTCCATTTTGAATTTGTACTATATTTTGCTACTACTAATTTATAATAAATTACTGTCTTTGAAATGTTATTGCAAATACAACTCAATTTGTTTTACTCTCGTTTAAGGACTTGTAATGTCCAAAGTATTTTCATTGCCTTGGGTATATGAGATGCTACTGCAAAATCCGACTGTCTTTTTTTCCTTCTTTTCATATTGTTTTGATATTTTATTTAACAGCTCAAGTTTGATGCTATTTCTGCTCGTCAAATCAGAAAAGTTTTATTTTAGCTCTGTGATGAAAATTCTATCTAAACACTTTTATCTAAGGGTTTTGTTGGTTTTTTTGGTATTTTTTTCTTTTTTTGTAAAATATTTCCTGTAAGAGAAATTTAGAATACAAGCACATATGGCCTGCTTAGGATCTTATTTCAGCATTGCTCAGAATACTCATATAAGTAGATAGGGAGAGCAGGATGAGAGAAATTTGGTGCCCATTGACTTCCTGTCTGGCTGGTGCTGGTCCATTAGCCCTTATCAAAGTTGGAAGAGCAGCTTCAACCCAGCCATTGGAGGGATGGGATCAATACCTGGCACTGAGCCTGAAGGTCAGATAAAGTACTTAGGCAGGCACCGTGCCAGGCTAAAGAGATGTCAAGAAAATCAATTAGATACTAAAGAAAGAGCAGCAAGGTAACTAAAAATCCGATCTTGAAAGGCTCTTTATATTTTGAAGGCAGCTTATTAGTGTTAGCTATATCTTTATCTCTCTAATAAAATTACCTTTGTTAAGCAATTAAAACCAGACTCGGGTCATACAAGGCTAGCACCAAACTGGCTGCGGACACCTGTATGGTACTAGATTAGAAATAGCCACAAGTGGTGGAGATCAAATCAAACAGCTTTCAGGCTAGAGCATGGCATAACTTGTGATTAATCTGCTCTCCTCCTCCCCATATTGATTACTTTACCTACATGCATTTGGCATGTATCTTAGATACTTTCTCCTCTGAGTGGTAATGGAAGGCATAGACTTTGTCTGCTGGTGCCAGGTAGTTTACTTAATAAATTATAGCTGTCTGGAGTCGATAAATAGAAGAGAAATTCAGAGGGGTGGGTCGTCCCTTAGCTTTCCTCTCCCCAAACCATGGTGATGGAAAAGAGTTTACATTTGACCGGGTTGGGAGTTGGAAGCACGATGGCTGTGAGTAAGTGTGTTGTAGTAACACCTTTAGGTACCAATGAGCCTTTGCTCCCAGTGTGGCCAAATGCAGTGGGGAGACTGCTCTCCTGCCTGGGCACAGCCCCCCTTCTCTCTAAAAAAGTACCTGGAAGAGAAATAATTCATTACATGTTACTACCTGAGAAGAACATAAAAGTATTTGTTCCACACTGAATTTGCTGGCAAAATATTAATTCCTGTCAGCTAATCAAGCTGCCCAAGACTGGAGCATTTGAAGGTCTGTAAGTATGGTGCACCTTTTGTCCAAACAAGGAGGTTGGTCATAGCAGAGCAGGGTCCTTGTGTCCTTGTTATGCTGCCCTGGGGGAGTGGTGGATCACCATCCCTGGCACTGCCTAAAAGCTGGGTAGGTGTAGTGCTTTCAGATAAGGTTTAGTGATGGTTTTTGTCAGTGTTGGGTTGATGGTTGGACTTGATGATCTCAAAGGTCCCTTCCAATCTAGACAATTCTATGATCCTGTCATTCTCTGACTGCCCTGTCGTCCCTCTTAGATGAGGTGTGCTGGCTCCTCTCCACTCTTTATCCGATGTGAGTTGTAACCCTCAAACTGAAGCAGAGGTTGGTTGAAAAGAAGCAAATTCCAGCTGGAACAAAGGTAAGTGTGGTTTTTTGGCAGACTGCCCAACCATTCAAACTGCCTGTTTTCAGTTTCAATTCAAACTGTATTGTTGTGGTGGACTCTGTCAAGTGAGATCTTTAAGAAAAAATTCCATCCTTGATGAAGTCACAAATATAATCAGATTTTCAGAGACAGGATTTCACCTCCATTGTGTAGGATTGAAAATATCAATTAAAGGTAGTTCATCTTATTGATGCTTATGTTGGTGTTCATCTGTGGTGTTCTGATTCTGACTAATTTATCTTCTAATGCTTGGGAAAACTGCACTTTTAGAAGACTCTAGTGTCTGAATTGGTGGAAAACATTTCCTTTATCGCCAGCTCTGGGGTGCAGGTTTCAAATTCTTGGTGTTTTCAAGCTCTGCCAGGTGCAGGGACAAGGAGGAGCGAGACCTGGGCACTTTCCCCAAGCTGCCAACAGGGTTGTTTCATACCATGTATGGCACATTCAGTGGAAATTAGAAAATTTACTGAGGACTTCTCCCTCTCTCTCTCTCTCTTCCTCCCTCGATGGCTGTGACTCTGAGAACTCCTTGCCCCAGTGCCAGAGGCCTGAGCCCTTCCCTTCCTCCCAAAGCTGTAGCACTCGCTGTGTTCCACTTTGTCTGTCCCTACTGGTCCTGTTGGGGGAATAGGCTGGGGATAGTCCTTGTGTATTTTCTACTGGTATCAGGATCAATATCGGTTGTTTATTGTTATTAATACTAATTATTTAGTATTATTCTATTAAATACGTTTATATTGCAACCCTTGGGTTTCCTTGTAGCATGTGATAGATACTAGATACTATCTACTGTTTAGATAATAGAAATAAATTCTTTCCTGTGGGGGTGGTGAGGCACTGGAACAGGTTGCCCCGAGAAGCTGTGGCTGCCCC